>VDFB02300353.1:0-5000 GCA_007258455.2 Sequoia sempervirens
TAATAATTTAAAAATTTATGGATAATAAGAGTGAAGCTTGTTGTAGATAAGATGATAACGTAATATGCTATTTAATTATCGTTGCATGATTGCCATGGGCTATTTTATAGGTTTTGCTATGGTATACGTCAAAATCATAGATACTTTAAAGTACATTACTTCTTTGAATGTCGTACCCTTTGAACAATAGAATGTGGGTCCCGGTCAATTTATATAATGAATGGGTTGGTGAAACATACCTTTCATCGATGTGCATGTTTCTAGTGACGTCGTTATTGTCACCCTATGTAATATCGTATTAAACCTAATTAAATTGATTGTATTTAATTAATTAAGCTATTATATTTAAGTTATTAGTCAAATCTTTTCTTATATAATTGTCAAAAATAAAATACTCAATGTTCTTTAAGTATCTAATAACAAATTATAAATTATTATTTTTCGTTTGGCAATAATGTTTTTTAATATATATTTTCACAACTCTATATTAAATCTTATAAAATATATCAATTTTACAATTAAAGTATTTTATTATAATTTTGTAAACCAAAATTTAATGTCTTTTAGAACATAAGTAAATATTTCAATGAAAATTAAGTATTAGAATTATCTACCACTACTATTTATAAACAATTATATTTTTTTTTTTTACATATTTTTGTTTAAAATATATATTTTTACAACTATTGCTTTTACTAGATCTCATTTCTTTGTGTTATTCTCCCTTCTACAACCCTTCTCTTAAAAACATCTCCTCCCTTCATGTATTATGGGATTTGTGGCATGAAAGGAATATCTAAAATTTTGTTATAGACATGAAAATTTCTTAAGAGAAATTCTTGATTGATTTCAAGGATTGTGCTTCTTTCTCTCACTCTCTCTTGGTCTCTCGAGATGATTTAAGGATGGTGGAAGGTTCAAACATGAAAATTAATTTTGGGATTTCCTTATAGAGATCAATAATTAAGTAATCCCAATTGTAATGGGATTTCCCATAAAAAACCTAGTATAAGTCAAATTTTGATGGTGTTTTGAAAGGGAACCTTAGGGCCTCTACTACTAGTGGACGTATCAAAAATAATTTGGGAAGGGTGGTTGGTTCATTTTCCATCAATGTTGGAATCCAAACCAATAATTTTGTGGAGATTAGTGTGGCATTTGAAGATATCCTCTTTGTTGAGAAGCTAGGAATCAAAAATTGGGAAGTGGAAGTTGACTCCTTAAATATCATTAATTATCTTCTAAAACTTCAATATATTTGTTGGTCTATCAATCATTTCGTTGCTAACTCTAGCAGCATATTGAACTCTCTTATCAAAGTAAAAATCATGCATATCTTTTGGGAGGGAAACATGGCAGTACATTTCTTTGCTAATTGGGGTGTATTCCATGATGGATACAAGACTCATTGTAAGACTACAAAAAAATATGGTCTCATTGACAAAACTAGACAACACATCTACAACTTTTTCTATAGAAGTCCAAGGAGGGTATTTGTTGAAGATAATTATAGGAGAAAAAATAAGTGAAAATGGATTAATCCTTTCAATTAAGCCATACCCTAAATATAAGAGCACCAAAAGGGTTGTCACTAGATGTTCAATATATTGGCTCCTTGATAAGTTGACTATAAGACCCCTTCACACATAGATAATCACAAGTTATGCATGCAAAAAAGGTGCAAAAGCATATCCTTGGTAGTTATTTTAGGTAGAATCTCAAACTTCATATATATTTGTTAGAAAGAGCCATTGATTTAATTATCAAATAAACACACTCATAAATAATGGAAACAATGGTACTCATCTTGCATGACTTATAATTCTGAGGAAACTTCATATTAAATCAAACCAATACCATACTTATCTATTTTAAAATAAACACACTAATATTTCATTTCATCAATGATATACATTTTCCATTTCTAAATGTCACATTTCAAATAAAATTACATAAACTTTAACTTGGAAGTTTTCCCATAAATAACTTGCTTAATGACTCACCTTATTAAAATGTTTTTAAACATTTTTTTAATTCTATTATTTGATGTTTTAATTAATATTTTTCAATTCACATTTTCCACTTAAATACAAACAAAAAATTTACATACTCAAATTGCCAATAAATAAAACTAGACACAAGACATCACCTATTAATTTTATTTTATTTTAAATTAAGGATTCTTTCTCTCAGAGTTTATATTATAATGCAACTTAGAGAAATGGTCGTCACATAAATTTTATAAGCTTAGCAAGAGAATATAGAAAGTTAAATAGGATTCTCTAATAGTTGAAGGAATCTTCACATGCAACATTATGATAAACTTACAATGACATTTAACAAGAAAATAATTAATCACATATGAACTCCATTAATTAATTTTTTTTGACATTCATTATTCTTCTTGTGTCTTTTTCCCATATCAACACCACACTAGCCCCTTTAACAATAGTAATATATGTAAAGTAATTAGCCGATAGGCTATTTTGATTGAAGTTTCCACTAGGATTTTCATCAACCTAGCAGTGAATTGGATTTTTTAGCATTGGGGGTTTGTCGTCCAGTGGGGAGGGCACCATTTTTTGTGGTGGTGACATGGGCATTAGTAATTATGTGAGTTGGTGGTGGTGGAGAATGTTGTCGTCGTAATGGGGAATGTGAATGGTAAGTTTTCAACGTGGGCCTTCACAAATATGTGGGTTGGCGGTAGTAGAGGTAGTCTACTCGAAAGGGGGAAGGTGAATGGTAAGTGCTTGCTCACCTGATGGTTAATGCATTCTATGGTTGTTGTATGATGGATGCAGACCAAGTAAATGCAGGCAGACGAAGTAAATGCAATATTGAATGTAGCAGTCTGCGAAAGTATACTTTGATTAAGTTGCATTGTGCAAACAACAATTGTGGTGTTGGCTTCAGAATAGAAAAATGTAATAAAAATTGTTGCCTTCAGCTCCGTCGCTAGTTTGATACCAAACTATTCGGAACTTGTCTTATGCCAGATTGAAAATTGATGTTCTACAGAATTTGTAAGTCGTTATACATGGGTAGTTTGCATGGATGGTTAATTTATTGTCTATTTCTTCTTGTCAAATGTTTGTATGTTTGGCATTATAGCCATTTGTGGAGATTTGAAAGAGATTATCATTCTGTATTGATGGAGGAATTGTAATTAAATGTTCTTTCTTTCGTAAAAGAATATGCTTAGGGTTAGTATTTTTTCGTTGTTGGTTTATGGTTTGGTTATCTATATGTATCTTTCCTGTTGCAACCATCATGATAGGAGCAATTTTGATTAAGTTGCATTGTCGAAATATCCGTTGCACAGTATTGGTTTCATAGCAGCGCATTGTAAAAATCGTTGCTTATGGCTTCGATGGTGGTTTAATAGAAGACTATTGTAAAAATAGTTTCCTTCAGCTTCATCACTGGTTTGATAGCAGGTTGTTCACAAACCATTTTATGCTACATTGAAAACTGTTGTGCTTCAAAATCAGTAAGTCCTTTTACATGGGTAGTTTACATAGATGGTTTATTTATTATTGATGTCTTCTTACTATATGTTTGTATGTTTGGCGTTATACCCATTTTGGAGTTTTGAAAGAGATTATTGTTCTCTATGGATGGAGAAATTGCATAAAAATCTTTTTCCTTTCATCAAAAAATATAGTTAGGGTTAGTTATTTGTTTGTTGTTGGTCTATTGTTTTGGTTCTATGTGTGTATACCCATTTTGGAGATTTGAAGAGATTATTGTTCTCTATGGGTGGAGAAATTGCACTTAAATCTTCTTTCTTCCATAAAAAAATATGGTTAGGGTTGGTTATTTGTACATTGTTGGTCTATTGTTTTGGTTGTCTATGTGTATCTTTGGCATTGTAGCCATTACCATGGGAGCAATTATAGTTATTTGTGTGTAGGGTTTAGGGTTGTATGAAAGAATTAACATATTGGAGATAAAATTACTTTGGTAGCTGTCTAGTAATATTCTAGTAGGTCTTTTACAATTTCTTTGTTTGTAGTGATGTAGCTTGAATTTTCAATGAAGCTTATGGGGTTATATTATTGATTTTTACATTGGTGCTTTGCATAGATGATTAATGTATTGTTAATGTCTTCTTGTTTTATGTTTCTATCTTTTCCGTTATATCCATTTTGGAGACTTGAAAGAGATTATTAGTCTTTGGGGGTGGAGAGACTGTAGATAAATCTTCTTTCTTTCATCAAAACAATATGGTTAGGGTTACTAATTTTTGGCTGTTGAGTGCTATTATACTACCTCTTTTACAATTTCTCAATTTCTCTATAATATTTAGTGAAGTATGTGGTTGTACTTATTTTGTAGAGATTATTGCTATGTATTGGGTTTAGGAGTTGTATTTAATGTGGCTTCAGGGAAATTACAGTTAAATCTTGTTCCTATCGTCAAAAAGGTATGGTTGGGGTGAGTGATTTTGTGGCCCTTGTTTATTCTTTGTAGTTATGGCTATGCAACTTTGGCTTTATACCTATTACCATAGGAGCAATTGTAGTTAAATCTTCTTTCTTTCGTTGTTGGTCTATTGTTTTGATTATCTGTGTATATCTTTGGCATTGCAGCCATTACCAGAGGAGGAATTGTAGCTATCTATGTGTAGGGTTTCTAGGGTTGTATGAAACCATTGACATATTGGAGATAAAATTGCTTTTGTGGTTGTTTAGTGTTATTCTAATAAGTTCTCTTTTTATAATTTCTCTATTTCTATATAATATTTAGTGTCAGGTGATGTAGCTTGACTTTTCAATGGAGGTTGTGGCTTTATATTGATGTTTGAATGGGTGTTTTGCATAGATGATTAAGTTATTGTTAATGTGTTCTTACATGTTTCTATCTTTGGTGTTATGCCCATTTTTGAGACTTGAAAGAGATTACTGCTCTTTGCAGGTGGAGAAATTACAGTTAAATCTTCTTCCTTTCGTGGAAAAAATATGGTTCTAGGGTTACTAATATTTGGTTGTTGAGTG
>VDFB02300353.1:7500-31702 GCA_007258455.2 Sequoia sempervirens
TTGTGTTGGTTTGGTAACACGACATTTCTGGAGATGTGTGCTCCTTATTGGTTTAATTGAAGATTGCAGCCAAAATGGCTCTTTCAACAATGCAACTTAATCAACGTACTTCCTTGCACATTACGCAGAAAATGTGAGCTGCATAGGGTGGAATTAAATTTTGTAGAGCAATAGAGAAATTGTGAAACAACTATTGTACGACAAATCTTATTCACGATTTGGTTGATGAAAATCCCATTGCAAACTTGAACAAACAAATAAGAGACCCTCTGGATATCCATATATATACAATCACTCCTATCTTAATTTGTGTGGTTCTTGAGTGTTTTCCTAATAATCCTGTTATAATTTGTGTTTTCCTCTATAATATTTAGTACCACACAATGGACCTTGAATGTAGAGTAGATATATATATATGTATGTATGTATGTATGAATATATGTATATGTATATATATCTATATATATGTGTATGTATATATGTATGTATATATGAATATATGTATATGTATATATATATATATATATGTGTGTGTGTGTGTGTGTGTGTGTGTGTATGTATATATGTATGTATATATATATGTGTATATATATATTATATATATGTGTGTGTGTGTGTGTGTGTGTGTGTATGTGTGTATGGGAAAGTATACTACAAAATGTGTGAGAAAATATATTGGTTGAATTGCATTGTTGAAATATCCATTACAATGTGGAGCTTGTCTCTTCAACAAAAGATATTCCTAAATGTTGCTCATTGGTGAATAATTATTGCTCAAAAGATTATGGAACTAGAATTTACAAGGAAGCTATTACATAGACTGGTTGTCTTCTATTAACATGTTTCATTAACTATCAATAACTTTCATGATATTGTTTTCCACTCATCTATTTGAAACTGCATGTAACAGAGTATTCTATTGTTCTTGTAAGAAGGATTTTTTTGTAATCTCTAACATGCTTAATTTGTTTGGATGGAATATGTTATCATTTAGATATATTGTTGTATATATAGATAAATATATACATGTGTACATGTATGGAAATATATATATATATACTTATTTGTGTTTTTCAAAATGCCTAGACAGAGGAAAAATTGAACCCATATATGTACTTAAGGATTTTCATTCTTCTTGTTCTATATTCCATTGTTTCTATTAAAAAGGATGAAGGCAACAAGTAGCAACATATACAAATGTTTGCATATAGGTGTTTATACAAATATAGCAAGAAAATTGCTTGCATTCTAAGTTCTCCACTAGTTGGCATTGAATGTTGGAATACATTAATCTTTGATTTTTAACTGTGGTATAGAGCTGCCAATTAGTCAACTACAGTTGGAAGATTCCTTTCCTCTAAAGCGTTCTAGAACTATGTTTGTGGAGTCAGGGTCTGTGGATGTGTCTCTAGGGCCCCCAAAAATTGATTTGGTGTCAGATCCTACAACTCATGCTATGGAGTCCAACTCTAAGGATGCCATTCGCCAACCTGTAGACTCTGATTCTGCAAGTTTTCCCTTCTTTTTCATTGTCCTTGCTGCAAACTTGCCCTTATTGTTTCCTACCTTTCTTTTTGTTGCTGCTTGATTGGCATTTAGGTGTATACATATATGGTTGGCCCTAGTAGAGGATATAGATATGAAAGTACACATGCATTGATCTTTTAGACCACATGAAAATGTATCTCTTTCCAGCCTTCATCTTTCTTACTTGTTCTATCCATTTGGTGTGATGATGTGCATTTTTCTTGATTACACTTGTCTTTGTAGGGTGCAAAGAAACATCCGACTTTTTTCCTCAATGTCAGTGATGTTGTTCCCTCTCCTCTCCTTTGAACAACTTTTGTCCTTCAAAAAATTTGGTAATGATGAAGGGCAGGTTCAACAATACAAGGTTGTCTTGTCTGATGGCCACCATTTACAAATAGGAGCCCTCCCTTCTAAATGCAATGATAAGTTGTTTACAGATGCCTTGAAAATAGGGTTTTAAAAACTACGTCTATAGGAATATCCAATATTCAAGGTGGGATGTGTTGTTTGTTGTATATCTTAAAAAAATATCTCTTTCATTTCTACCTCACATAATTTTTCCAATATATTGTTTTTATTTTTTTCCAGGGCCTTAATCATATCCAACTTAGTTGCAATTATGCCTGATTGTCAATTTTTTGGGATCCCTAGGTATTTTTTCAAGCAACTAGAAGAGAAAATGTTGGCACCTAACTCACCTTATCCTTCTAAATGAGCCCCTAAATTTGGTAAGCAATTGTCCCCTAAAAAAAAAAAAAGCCCTCCAAAGGTCATCCCTATTAAATCTTTGAACATTTATCAAAATGTTTGGACAATGAAAGGGCGTGTAACACATATTACAGAGATGCGTCATTTCTAGAAACAAAGAGGTGAAGGGAAATTGTTTAGTTTTGACATTATAGATATGAGGGACATAAATACATATTACTTGTTTTTATGATATTGCTGAATTGAATTATGGTCGAGTTGAGGTGGGGTTGACTTATTTAATATCGAGGGGATTGGTCAAGGAAGCCAATAAAAGATTCAATAAATTAAATAGTAATATTGAGATTATTTTCAATGGAAAATCAACAATAAAATGATGTGAAGATGAGATTCTTGTCCCAAAAAAAAAAATGCTTTTGTGCTAGTTAGTGACATAACCAACTATAGTGATAACAACTTCATTGATATTATTGGCATTGTAGTGCATGTTGGGTACATTTTAATTGTCCATAGGAGAAATGGAACTGAAACAATCTGACAGACCATTAAACTATATGATGGATTTGCTTCTTTCATTGATGATAATTTGTGGGGCCCAAGTTGGCAAGAAAAAGGTGATATCTTGGAACGAATGTACCTTTCTAGTGAAATTGTCATTGTTGCTATCCACAGTGGCCATGTAGGCTACTTTAATGGAAAAGTTATCAACACATCAATAGGAACAGTCCTTGAGATTAACCCTTCTATTCCTAAGGCAAACATACTCTTAGATCCAATGGCCCAATTAAAGTTGACCAAGTGGCTTCAACTTCTTCTGTAGCTCATAGGTTGTATCCTTCAAATGATAAAGTTACTATTGCATTTATCTTAAACAATTTCCTCTGTTTCGTAGAAACTGTTGAAGCCATTTTTAAAGCAACCATTCAAATTGCAAAAACTAAGTCCTTTTGTTACCCTGCTTGGCCCTTGTTGGTTAATGGTAAAGAATACAAAAGGAAATGCACACGCCCTCGTGCTGATGTTTGGTTTTGTGACCGTTTACAGATGGAATTTGAGGAATGCAGCTATCATTATCTTCTATACTTAAAGTTGCAAGACCATTCAGGAAACCTTTGGTGTATTGTTTTTGATGAAGTTGCCACTAGTTTGTTACAAGTCCCAACAAAATGTTAGTGTAATTAATATTTAATTACACTTGCATAACTTTACTTAGGTAATATTTAATTCCTAGGTTAAATAATTCTCATCATTATCTTATTGAGCTATCTTGTTGCTCAAGATAAGATTAGGGTTATGCATCTTTTCTTTTATAAAGAAAATCATATCTTGTAATTAAGAATTCCTAAATAATTATTATGTTGCACATTCTTTTGCAAAGCTCTTCTTTTTCTTGTTTTTCTCTTCTGTGGAAGGAATTTCTAGTTTGCATTTCAGATCTTGGTTTCTAACATGGTATTAGAGCCTTGATTTGCAACCGCTTCTCATATTTTTTGAGAGATTCATTGCAGAGTTCGTTAGGGATTCCTCGAGGGTATCATTCCTTGAGTTCATTTATGAGGCATTTTGGATTAGATCAGGCTTCACCATTGGATTCAAAGCACCGGAAAAAGTCAAGATTGGCTTTTGTTTTGTAGATTTTGGTCATTGTTTGCCAGATCTGTGAGGGTTTCAAGCTCAGAGATTTTTTCCAAGCTCTAGGGGTCACTAATTTTTTGAGGCACTTTGGGCACAAATGGAGGTCACCATCGTGTTCCCATCGGCCAAAAACCCTAAGATCACCTTTCGTTTCGTCGATTTTGGAGAAAGTTGTTTTTGAGGAAAAAAATTTTGCTAGGGAGGCCGTACGGCCTCCCCAACAGGCACTCCAAGGCACGAATATTGAAAAAATGGTAAAAAAAAATGTGTTTTTTTACTCTCCATCAGTGCTCACAGTGCAATTTTGGTTTGCCACCATTGCACCACCCGATAGCCACCAGGAGCGGTGGCCATCAAGCAGTGCTCAACCATTCCGCCGTCCGGTGGTTTAGCCCTTGCAGTCCAACCTGGCGGCCCGAAGTCATGCGCTGGAGAACCGGGGGCCTTCCCTAGCCCCTAAGGGCTTCCACATCAGCATGGGTCGTAATGGGGGGACGGTAGCTATCGCCCAACCCGCTTAACCGCCCAACCCCTTCTACATGCTCGGCGGTCATATGTGGATGACCGGGGCTCTTGACCCCAAATCCATGTAAGCCCCTAGTTGTACATAGGACCAAAGGGCTTATTTTTTAGATGCTTGGAACATATTGGGTATTCTCGGCGGTTTTACAAAATCGGTAACTTTTTGTGTCTGATGTCCTTTTTACTTAAACAAGATCTTGTTGGAAAGCTAATTCAGGCTTAGATCGATGGTGAGTGACTTCTTGATTTTTCTCCAAATTTATTTTTGTAGGCACTGATCAATGGTGAAGGTGGCTTCTTTTTGATTTTCTCAGTTGTTTGTAGGTCCCTTGAACTTCGGATATTTGTTGTTTTCACTTTGGAAGGCATATCTTTTGACTTGATCAACACCGTCATTCTTGTGGTGTTGGAAAATTTGGATTCCCGGTCTACCAGATATGAGGTCTATTTTACTTTAATTTTATGAATGTTTGCATTCTCTCTTTATGATCATTAGGTTATTATAATAAATGAACTGAGATAAAATTCCATCAGGGGGGTTTCTTGCATAATAATCTGATTAGAGTGTGCATGCACTTTGATCTCCATCTCCATCTTGTTTTGATGGAAACTCGTATGGGTTATCTGGTTTCCTAGTTTCTTTTGGCCACTTTTTTGCTATTGCTTGACACATATCAGATTCACATTAGTTCACTCTTTGGTTGAGAGTTTATGTTTGTTGATCCGCATTGGTTCAGATCCTTCTCGGTTGAGAGGGCCATGTTTTTATGGTTAATGTTCCAGAGTCTTTTTGGTACTCCTTCCCATAGAAGAGTTTTCGTCTCAGTTTGGCATCGACATCAAGATACACGGTTTCCAAATTCTGTCATCATTTCATCTACTATTGCTTCACAGATTCCAGGGTTATTTCAGTTTGTGAGTTTTTTAGTGTTCTGTGGCATCGGGTCTATTGTCACATTATTACGATTCCATTTTTGGTTTCAGTTGTAGACAGAAGTATCTTTCCTTGCTTGTTAGATTGCGGTTGTAGTGTTACTCCATAGTGTTCTTCCAATGCTTCTGCTTCTTTGCAGTAGTCATCTCATTGTAGGGGGGTTTTGTCCCACTGGGTTTTCCTTCTCTACCTCATTATTGCATTTGTACTTGGGTACCTGATCAAGCCTTGTTGTCGGGACCCATTCATGCTTTCTTGCATTCATCTTAGTTTTAGGTGCATGCTTTTTTAGTCTCCCTAAGTTGCACTTATGGGGGGGTGTTAGTGTAATTAATATTTAATTACACTTGCATAACTTTAATTAGGTAATATTTAATTCCTAGGTTAATTAATTCTCATCATTATCTTATTGAGCTATCTTGTTGCTCAAGATAAGATTAGGGTTATGCATCTTTGCTTTTATAAATAAAATCATATCTTGTAATTAAGAATTCCTAAATAATATTATGTTGCACATTCTTTTGCAAAGCTCTGCTTTTTGTTGTTTTTCTCTTCTGTGGAAGGCTTTTCTGGTTTGCATTTCATATCTTGGTTTCTAACACAAAAGACCTCTACACATTGCAAGGCACCTCTAACTCTACAACATATCCTATTGTTGTTATTAAAGGCCTTGTTTGTAAAACATACATCTTTACTACTTTGATTAGAACAAAAACTTATAATTCTAAGGATCGACTGAAAATAATGATTGTCAAAGCAATGAAAGTTTATTTCAAAGTAGAGTGTAAATTGTTGCTTGCAAACATAATGAAGATATCTACTCCTGCTCCAGAAAAAGGCTCCACTAGCTAGCGTATGCTTTGACTACTCTTTTGCACTTCTAATCATTTCTCATAGCTTTGACTTTTAAATTCTGACTATGGCATGCTAAGACTTTTGTTTAAGAAATATAGACATAATATATACCTATGTTTGCATCTACATATTTGCACATTTATTGACCTCCCATATTTTTTATTATATATTGTTGCATCAATTTTTCTTTGATTGTTTCTTTCAAATATTTCAAATTAGTTGGATGGTTATATGATACATTTACACAGATTAGAATTTCAAAGACAACTGAACAATTTATTTCGATATATATTTCAAATATTTTCTATACAGCCAATAGTTGACAATATATTTTAATATATATTAAATATTTTGTACATGACTAATAATTGAGAATTTATTATGATATAGATTTGAAATATCTTGTATATGTCTAACAGTTGAAATGTATTGCTCAAGAGTTATCAAATTTGAATATAAGTAGTCTTGTTCTTTTATTGTAAAGAAAACAATAATTGTTCTTTTAATTGATATACTTTCTCCTTTTTGTTGAAAACTTCTTTATGTCACATTTAAAATCTACATGAATGCTATAATTTTTTTCATCATGCAAAAATCAGGAGTCATAAATTATTTATTCCATTAGTTTAATGAGATTGTATTCGATTTAAAGTTTCTTTGAATGCTAATCACTCTTGGTTCTTGGTCGTCATTTACCTACAAATTTAATGAAAAAAATATATAAATGTGCTTCTAGGTCTAATGAATATGAAAAGTACGCTAGAGATAAACTTATATTGTGCTTGAACCAATCTAGATATAACAATTTGCTTCTCAACTCAAAATTCAAGCTATTAAAAAGATATTTACTATGTGAGAAAGGAAATTGTCAAAGATGTATTAAAAAGACATTTAGTATATAACAATTTCCTTGACAATTGTAAATTTATGATTTCTTTGCAAAGCTTATTGATCAACGAGCAACATTTAGGAAGATCCTTTGTTTAAGAGGCAAGGTCCAAGCTATCAGTAAAATCCCTGGACAAGTGTTCTCTATTTGTCTATAATATTTAGTTGTAGGTACATGAAGAAAGAAGAGGTGAAAATATTAGTGACCCTAACCATATTTTTTTGATGAAAGAAAGAACATTTAACTAGAATTGGTCATATGGTAATGAGTATAATGCCAATGCTACACATAGATAACTAGAAGCGATAAACGAAGGGAAAAAAGTATGTTTGTAAGTATATGTATATGTATATGTATATTTATATGTATATGTATATGTATATTTATATGTATATGTATATTTATATGTATATGTACATATATGTATATGTATATATATGTGTGTGTATGTATATGTATATGTATATGTAT
This sequence comes from Sequoia sempervirens, assembly GCA_007258455.2. Taxonomy (NCBI): domain Eukaryota; kingdom Viridiplantae; phylum Streptophyta; class Pinopsida; order Cupressales; family Cupressaceae; genus Sequoia; species Sequoia sempervirens. The sequence continues at coordinate 15,045 of VDFB02300353.1, forward strand.
ATTTATGTGTATGTCTATATGTATAATGTTGATGTATAGAGTTCTTTGTTCAACACTTTACTATTTTTGCCTTCCTCTATATTGCTTTTAGAAATACATAGTCTTTTGTATATTCCATTTTTTGCTTAATATATAATAATAGTCCATGCAATTTGTGAGGCCTTGCCTCAGCCTCTTGACAACAATGGTTGACTTCATTGATTGGATGGGTTGGCAGTTGTGGAGCTGCTTGCATTGTTCAATGGGTGTAGGTGCTGTCATAATAGTGGTTTACAATTCCTAAGAGGAACAAATTTTAGCTGAAATCACATATTTTTAGAAAATATAATGATTTAAGCCTTAAAAAGTTCCATTTTAAGGATTCCAATTGAAGAGGGTTTGATCAAATCACCTTAGATCAAACCCCCTTGGATAGAACCTCGCTAGTTTTAAACCATACCTATAAATGCGTCTCCTTTACACCTATCAAAATGCTGATAAAAAATCACTTTTGATTTAGCTTTTGGGGGATCAAATGAATTCATTTAAAATTTATTTCAAATGATTATGGTATTCCTTAGAACAAGTTATCCAATGAATATAATTTTAATATGTTTTGGTTTTGTTATGTATTTGTTTTTTAAGTTTTATTAAACATAGGTTTTTCATCGAAAATGAATTTCTTTGTTCTTCACATGTGGAAAAATAGAAGATTATCAAAAAAAAAATTGAAAAATATGAGTGCACCAGATATTAAGTCCTTGATCCAACAAAAAAAATAAAAATAAAATTTTGACATATACAATAAAAGTTACGCTTATACGGTTGTGTTATGTCTAAATTGTAATTGGCTTGACTTTGAAACTTGATTAAGAAAAAATATTCAATAAAAAACTATCTAACCAAGTGGAAGCACTAGATATCAGAGTTACAAATCTAAATTTGAAAGAATTAGAATTTTATCCTTCATGGAAAAAAGTTATGTTATAATTGCATCACTTTTTTAAAAATGTTGTTTTCTAAAAAAATCAATTTTCATGGGAGATGGAAAAAAAAGTGCAATTTGATTCCAAAATTTTGAAAAAATATTTTTAGAATCTACAAACAAAATTTGATGAGACTCTAGTTTGCACCATCTTCAAATTCCTCATAATTTAGCCGCTATAGGTGCCCAAATGTGAAGATTCAGTTAAAAATAATAATTTCAGTGTCTAGTTTGGCCAAAAATTGTAAACCACTATTATGGGATCACCGAGAATGGTCAAACCTGCCATGCACTTCCACTGGTTCACAGATTGGATGTTTAACAAGTTTTGTGTTTTGGAATCTGCACTATCTCGTAGATGTATTGTTGTTGTAAGTTGTTTTTCCCTTGTCTTTTTTTCCGTTTCATACACACCTAACCACAGATATATATTTTGATAGTTTTTTTTTGTAAATTTATAATTTACTACCTTATAGATTTACCCCTTTTCTTATTGTAGGGCTAGACATCCTTCAGTGCATAACAAAATTTGTACACTTTCCCCTTTTCTTTGTACATGGTTAGATACATTCCAAAACATACCAAAATCAGCTATGTCTATAAAGTTATTCCCATACAAATTGTATGCTTTGAAGCAAAAACTTTGCTATTTCTTTGATGTATTCCTTTAAACAATATTTGTGTATTTCATCTGCAGAATTCAATCTTCTATAGTTCTTTATCAAGCATTCTCTTTTCGTATAAAGTTATTGGAGCAAAAAAAGTATAGGAAAATGAATACATATATTGAAACATAGAATTTTTTTAGCGACTTCACTATTCTTTGATATATAATGAAGCTCCATCACATTTTTGGTCAGCGTTTCATGCTTTACCTAGCTCATAGTTTGCCAAGGGCCCATGAGGCATCATGATGCCAATGTTGTGGGCAAGTGAGCAAACATGCAATTTCCACTTCTTCCTTTCCCTCTCATATTAGGCACATATATATATACAATGTCAACTGTATCTAAAAAATCAATCCTTCAAAGCATAGAAAGGTACATATACACATATATATTATACACAAGAATTCAGTTCCCGTGTATTGAGTCGAGAAGCTACACCATTGCCAACCCACATAGTTACCAGGCTCCATATCAACACATAAAAAAAAACCGCATGTAAGTTCCCATCAACTGGCCTGTCCCTAACGTTGGAAAATCTAATTCACCCACACCACAATGGCTCTTTGAAAATACAACTTAATCAAAGTATGCTTTCCCGCACGACAACATTCAATATAGTATTTACTCTGTCGTCTGCCCCCATACACTAACAGGAAGATGTATTGGCACCTGTGCCAACAAACACTTTCCATTCACCTTCCCCATTATGATGACACTATTCTCCATGACCACTAACCCGTGTAATTACTAACACCCATGTCGCCACCAAAAAAAATGGTGTCCTCCCTGCCAGAAAATTTGAAGGTCCATTGTTTGGCATGAAACCCATATTAAATAGAACTCATAGAGCCAATGAGTACCTATAAACTGCACAACCTCCCCACAATGACACATGCTTAGTAAAAAATTCAAGTTACATTGCCTGGGAGTAAATTTTCCACTCAAATAGAGAATTTGCAAAAGAGTTGTTGCATGATGTTTGCAGCAAGCACAACCCATAGTTTACTCTACAGAGTACATTTTTCCATGTTCCTACACTTATCTTTTTGCCTTCCCAGGGACAGATATTTTTTGGGTGAAAGTAACAAGATTTAACTGCAATTTTTTCATCCATATAAAACCATAACGCTAGGCACCCACACAACAACATTTTTAACATAAAAAAATAAATAAATCATTTTTGCAAAACACCCATCTATACTTAGTTACAGACTCACGAGGGCAATAGTTTTAAAACCCTACAACCTATCGGGAAATGGAGCCAATGTCAACGATTTTTACAATACTTTGTTGCCAAACTAGCTAGGGATATATATATATATATATACAAACTTAATTGAGAATACAGGCTACATTAGTGTTACTCTAATACCTCTTTTACAATTTCTCTATTTCTCTATAGTATTTAGTATGAGGAAATGCATCTAGAATTTTTAATGAATTTTGTGGGGTTATACTCTTTTTGACATGGGTGTTTTGCATAGATGATTAATTTATTGTTAATGTCTTCTTGTTATATGTTTTTTATCTTTGACATTATACCCATCTTGGAGACTTCAAATAGATTATCACTCTCTGCAGCTGGAGGTTTTCCAGTTAAATCATTATTTTCAATGTATCCATTATTTCCAATCTCAATTAAGTAATCATCAATGATTTTAAAAAATACCCATGTGAAATCACTTACAGATGTTGCACCACCATAGTTTCAAAACCCTAGAATCTGCTAAAAAATGGAGCCAAATGCAATGATTTTAACAATAGTCTGGTACCAAACTAGCACCACGATGGCTCTTTCAACAACATAACTTCATCAAAGTATACTTTCCCATATTGCAACATTGAATATTATTACCTTGTTTGAAGATACCAACTCCACCACCCCTAACCCATGTAATTGCTAAGCTCCACCCTTGTGCAAAAAAAACTTACCACTCAACTTCCACGCATCAAGGACACCAACTCCACCACCCCCAACCCATGTTTACATATAGAGAAGAAGGGAAATTGTAACAAAACTCTATAAACATCGAAAAATGTGTCTATCCTTTCAACTTTCCAAATCAATTATTCAAACCCAGTTCTCCAAGGCAGCACCTATTTCCTCTATGTTATCACAACAATTATATGATGCAATGATTATCCAAAATGCATATAGCACCACAACCTTAATTTGAAATTTAAGCTACATTGTTTGGTATTCAATATTATGGAAAAAACATTTATACAAAATATCGATGTAAAAAAACTTACAGACTTCACAACACAACAGTTTCAAAACTCTCAAATCAATTATAGAATGCAACCAAGGATAGCCATTCTTACAATATCCTCATATGCAAGCAACATTACAATGGATCTTTCAACAATGAAACTTAACCAATACATTTGATTGCTTACAAATAAAATGAACAATGACAAATAACAGTTTGTTATAGGAAGCTTTGAACAAATGATGGAAAAAGAGTATCATGCAACATATTGGTAGAAGCCAAGCAGTCTATGTAACAGTTGTAAGAGGTATTAGGACGATACTTAAGAATCAGATGTATGTCACTCTCCAATGTTTCCCTAATAGTTCTTTTACAATGTGGTTGATTCTCTATATTATTTAATGGAAAATAGTGGAGCCCAACTTTACGATATATGCACGTATATATATATATGTATGTATGTATGTATGTATGTATGTATGTATGTATGTATGTATGTATATTTATGTATATATATGTATCTATATATGTATATCTATATAGATGTATGTGTATTGTTGTGTAGTTTTCGCACATGCCCCGCTGAAAGCAGGGACCCTCTTTCGCTTTCATTTTTGGTGTTTTGGCCCTTTGATTTTGAGGATTTACCTTGCCTTGGCACAAGCTTAAGTGTTTATCTTTCTTTCTTGGGTGATCTCCTTTAGGGTATTCATTAAAAATTTTAAGTTTTAAGCCTATCTCGGGTTTTTCACTACTTTCGAGAAAATTCGCTCCTAGTGGAATTCCCTGACTCCTCTTCAAGTCCGGTCCTATTTGCTTTGCACTGTGGTTCATAAATTTCTAGTCTTCACAAAATTCCACTATGGCTGAACTTTTCTGAATATTCGTCGTCTTGTCGAGTTTCTAGATTTTGTCTGGATGTCTTGTCGATTGCATTAATGTCATTTGTATGATCTCTGAAGGTGGTATTTAATCAATTTCTTGGGAACTTTATGTCATTCTTCTTTATCATTTGCATCTTGTTGAGTTGAAGTACTCGATCCTGAGGTGTTTGGCTAGCTTTGGCGTACTGAATTTGTGAATTTTTAGATTTGATTGTGATTCCCTGGGCATTATCGTTGCTGTTACTTACTCAAGCATTCAAGATTGTCGTTTGTGTTTGCTGGAATCAACTTTCATTTTATTAATGGTATGTGTTTATTACCCTACTTTTGATTATCGAATGTGAGTGATTTTTTTGTTTGAATGTGCTCAAAATTTGTAGTTCTATATATTTGAGTGTCTGAGGCTAGGGTTGCTTGATATTGCCTTATTTATGGTTTCCCAAGTAAGTTTTGAGCTCGTTCTTTCATTTGCATCACGAGGTGGCCTGCTTGTGGGCCGTAAATAACCCTTTATGAGAACCTAACAGTTGAGGTAATCAAACACCAAGCTTTCTCTATGCATCAATGGTTGAAATTTAGGATTTCACGCCTAGGGCATCGCCATTTCCCTTCAGTTTGCTTTAAGAGGAGCCTTAAGTTCAAAGAAAATCAATAGGAGGTTCAAATCAAACTTGTTGTAGGCCCAAACTACTCTAATTTTTTATCATTCGATCAATTTGAGCGAGATCGTGAGAGAATGTCAATATTTGGGTTTTCCTTCACTAGCAGATTTCCCCGATTTTCCTAGTCCTCTCCGTTTTCCCAAAATTCGCAGTTTTCCAGAGTTTTATCTTCTCTGTGGATTTTCATTGCTTCCAGATTCTCCTAAATTTTCCTTTGTCCCTTCATCTTTCTAGAATTTGCAGATTATTGCCTCTTTCGCAGAAATCTGCCCTGTGAGGAATTCCCCTAAATTTAGTGGAAAGTGAAGGAATATGAGATAGCATGGTTTGTTAACGTATTATTAGGCATATTATGATTAATTTGAGTTGTTGTAATATGTCTCATGTTGTTTCTTGGCTTATGATGATTTACTACATAACTAATGGATGCTTTTCATGTTCATTTCACTGGAATCTGCCTGGCTTGGAATTTTTTGAATTCCTCTTTGGCTTGGATTCTACGGGATGACTTCAAACCCAAACTTTGATATGATCATTTTTTATGAGAACTAATGACACCTTGTTTATTTTGGATTCATTTTGATGATGATTATGATTGATTTAACTTATATTTCAAGTGATCTTTACTATGTGCAGGCTGAGTCAAGTAAGACAGTGGCAAGTGGAACCAAGGGTAGAATGGTGGATCCAAGATCAGAAGGGTCTTCTGTGTCCGAAGAAAAAAGGATCAAGATGGATATCAAGAGTAAGATCCCAGAGAGCAAGATTACTTCCATCTAGTCAGAAGTGACTAGCACAAATGTTGGACTATGGGATTATGAGGAGTTCAAGGCTAGAATGGTAGCACAAAACCTTACTTTACTGGCTAGAAGAACATTGGAATTAGGATTAGCGCATGTGGTTGGATTCCCTCCCATAGTGCAATGTTATGAGTTGGTTCTTGAGTGTGCTAAGAATTATGACAGAGCTACCAAAGGATAGTAGGTCCCCAAGGGAGAATTGTAGAAAATTTGAATCCAGTGTCTATTGCACAGACCTTTGACATGCCTGACAGGTCTCATGTAGTGGCTTTTGATATGGATATGGCAAAGAAATTCTATGAAGAAGATACCATCAAGGCCCAATAGGTTATCAACTCTTAGTTGGAGAAACCCAAGTCTCACTATTCCAAGTTGCCCAAACAACTATTCAGAGAAAAGTTCAAGAAGGAATATTATGATGCTATCACCCTTCTTAGTAGAGTGGTAGGATTGAAGAGTGTTGGAGTGTTTGAGGGCTGGATGTTCCAGGTCATTGCAAGGATGGAGAAAAATACTAATTATCATTGGGAAAGTGTTATAAGTGCTATGATTCATGAGCAACTGTGTAATTTCCTACAAACCAAGACCTTCACAATGACTTCCTACTTTGTCTATGCGCTTGCAAGATTCCATCCATATAAGGGGCTAAATACCAGAGGCATATTCGGGCAGGATGTGATCTATCAGGTTTATCCACAACTGCATTTGGGTAACTCAAGCTACAAAAGGGTGAATGATGCATTCACCATGTACATCACCAGGTTACTCCAAGGTGCAGAGCATGTGAGGATTTTTGATCAAGCCAAGGAGCTAATCAAGAGGTATGGGGCTTGGTTCATATAGTTTCCCACCTTATCATACATAAGGATTAATGGTTGTCAAAGGGCTCCATATATCGTCTTCCAAGGTGTCCCACTGATCATATCATATTCCTAGAGGTCACAAGACAAATATGTGACTTTGATGCCATCGTGAAGAAAGATAAACATAAGACCTAATAGGCACTGGAGAGGCATTCCCTTCCAATAACTCAGCTCAAGCTTTAAAAGAGGAGATGAGTACTCTTGGGTTATCCTTTCATTCCAAGAGGTCTAGGTTTGATAGAACTGGTGAAGCACAAAAGAAAGCCAGTAGAGATTATAGCCACAAGGATGATTTGGAAGACTATTGGGCTAATTGCAATGATGAGTATGAGGTAAGAATGAAGAAGTTTTCCCAGCTACCAGTAGATTCAGTCTGATTATATAATGTGAAGGAAGTTCCAGATCAGGTTGAAGATGATGAAGATTTGATTCAGGGCCATGCTTATGAGGTAGTAAAGGACATACCAATTGGTGAAATAAATTGGTTGGAAAAAGAAAAAATAGAGTTAGTGCAGTTAATGAATCCAGTCATTAAGTATACAATGTTGTGGCTGAAGCATAAGATATGGGAATTGGAGAATGAAGGTGTGCAATGCACCTATGATCTTATGGGAGACTTAGACCCTCATTCTACTTCTGAGGAGTCAGCTGAGGAAGATCCTAAGGGAAAAACCAAGGTGGATTCTCCTTTTAAGATTAAGATCAAAGTTTCCCAAGGAGAAGAGTAGGAGAAATAGAGGAAACTAAAATAAAAAAAGAGAACTGCTACTTCAAAGACAAAAATATATGTGGAGGAAGAACCCGGTGAAGGAGAAGAAAAGGATGGTTCCCCAACACCTAAAAGGAGGAAAATAACAAGGGGTTCCATAAAGAAGGGTGGACCTTCCAAGGAGAAAAGTGAAACGGATTCTTCAATAGTGGTAAATGTAGAAAGTTTTGGAGAGAAGACATAGGTATACACAAGGAGATCGAGAACTCCTTCTCCCAAGGATAGTGTGCCAAAGAGGGATGTTCCTCCAACAACCTCTACTGCAGAAGAACATAAAGAGGCTTCTCCATCCCATGAACCACATGGTGCATCAGAACAACTGACAGATGTAGAGCATCCATTAAGTGAAGAGGGAGAATAATTTCATGTGGGTGAGCTCTTTAATGCTGAGGCTGAGTAGAGAAAGTGTTGCAGTCTCCCCTAGTTACTTATGAGGATTCACCTATTAGAAGTGAATAAGACAGACCTCCTCAGAGGGAGGAAACACTTGTTAGGACTCCATCACCTGTGCATAGAGAAGAGCATACTGGAGAAAAGGAGGATGAGGCTGAGGAGATTCCCGAGAAGCAAGATTTGAATGAAGATGTGCCTAAGGACCAACAAGATGAAGTTGAACAAAGTAAAGAATAGTCAAGATCTACTGTTCCAAGTTGGTTAGATAGGGAATTGAAGAGAAAACAAATTGTTGTGGATGACACCTCTCCCAATTGGGATGAGATGTTGGCAAACATAGGAAAGAGAAAAAGAAAGAAGAAAGCCAAGGTTATTTCTAGGATTGAAAGAGATGAGTCCAACAATAGGGTAGTCCACATTGCTACTCTTCTTTGGATAAGATAAGGATGATGCAGGGTATGTGAGGGATCATGATGGGCCAAAAAGCGGCAATATGATGGGTATGTGGCTGGCAACTTTGTTTTACCCAAAATTGATGAGACGAAAAGGGTTTATAAAGGAGATTCTCAAATTTCCACCAATATAAATTATGCTTCACTTTGAATTCAATAAGTAATTATTATTCATTTTCTATTCAAATTAGGACTAAAGTCATGATTGATAGGATAATTAAAAAACATCTATAGCTTTCAAAAGGTGTCACGTTTTTAGTCAAAACATGTGTCACATTCTATGCTTTGCATACTATAGGATTAAAAATAAAAATTGAATTTTGAAGTTTGACCAAGTTAAAGGTGGTCGGACATGCAGTTTTTATATTTTTTTTTAAATGTTGTGTAATAAAATTCATAATTAATTATTTACTTGGAAAAAATTACAAAAAAATATGCATCACACATTGGGACATAGAGTCCTCTACTTATATATAAAATATTATAAAAATATTATCATTTTATTGTGGTTAGGGTGTGGTTAGACAAACACACCTTCTTATTTTACCTAAAATTTAAGTATACTCATTGAAATTTCAAATTTTCACCAAATATATTTCTTTTCCTTTTAAACAGCGTGGTAGTTTAGAAACTTCGTCCAATTTTCTACAGATTCTATTATTAGATATTTTTGATAATATAGATAACTTATTCAATATTTTCGTCCAAGTTGCCTAACTCTGATTTTTAGATTTTTTGCCCTTAGGGCCTATTTTTCCATGATGATCCTTTATACCCACAACTAGAGAGGATTACAATGTATAGATCATCAACCTAGAGCCTACTTCCATGGAGCAAGATATTGAAGATAATGAAGGCTCTAGTGCAGTGATCCTAGGTAGGTTGAGGAAAGAAGTGCAGAATAAGTGAGAACTGAAGAAGGAGAATGAGAAATTAAAGAAATACTTGTAGGACTTGATGAAGCCCTTGAAATCTATTAGCTCCTCATCTTCTACTGCAAGTTTCCTGCCACAAGAAACCATAATTGAGCTAGAAAGAATGAAGGCCACTACTAGATTTCCACAATGAATTGGTTACAGGGGTGCAAATTAAGGGGGATAATGCTATCAAGGACATCCTTTCAACTGGAGGAGATGCAATGAGGTCGATAAATTGGTTGAAAGATGTATTAGCTCAAGATAAGGAAGATACAGATCTCCTGCTGCAAAAGACCAAGACCATCATGGAATACACTGAAGATAAGTTGGTGAGTGATGGAATTCTCCCTTCCTCCAGAGCTATAGAACCTTGGGAATGGCTTGAAGCTTTGAAAATAAGGTAGAAGGTTTTGAAGAAGATATATAAGCAAATGAGGAAAATTAAGGATCCCCTGACTAGCATCTATAATAGATGCATTTCTTTCTTTGAGGTAATGACAGGGAGAAAGAGGTTTGCACCAAAGCATTTGAGCTTAGAATAGTTTAGAAAATGGTGGCGAGATGTCTATTCTCCAATCAATGAAGATCCAGTTATTGAACATTAGTTGGATGATGCGGCCACCTATATTGCAGTTATTGATAGATATCAGTCCAGTAAGGTTGAGTGGGACAAGTCAGTGTGGCAGTCAAGAGAAAATATTAAATCTATTGAAAAGAGACTTAAGGTTTTACCTCTGCCACCTATATCCGACTTGGACAAAGTACTTTTGATGGTGCATGATAGAGTGGAGCGAAATAAAGACAAGGGGGAAAGTAGTTAATGCAAGGCTACATCGGAAATTGTGCTTCCCTATTATTTTGCATGCATTGGTCTGAACTATATTGGAGATCCCAGGTTGACCTAGATGGAGTTCATGCATTTAATGCATATTTTATCTTATTTTGAATTCTCCTTGGGCTGACTTGTTTTGTGGCCAATTATTATTGTAAACCCTAACTAGGCTGACATAGCTTGGGGGTTTCTATTAATATGGCATTCTGCCTCATTTGTAAGAGCTAGATAGATAGTTTTGATACTAGAGTGAATTAAGCAGTAGAGCAAAGAGTTAGAGGTTAGTTTATTTTGAGCAAGTGTTGTAACATATAACACTGGAATTGTTGCTATTATTGGGTGATTCAATACATTTGGAGACATTGTGCTTTTGGTGAAGTCCCTTGTGTTGATTTATCTTGCATGGTTCTTGTTGTTCTATCTTTGAGATTTCTTGGGAAGTATTAGATAATATGCTATATTTAGAATTAGACATGATTCAATGGTGTTTAAGGTTTGATGCTTGAAGTGTTTGCAGCAATCCCTAGTCCATACTTTTTGCAGCTAGCTGATTGTTAGTTGCTTTGCAAAGTTAGCCTGGACCTTACATTTATTGTGCTTAGTTCAATTGAGAAAATCCATTTCAATTGCAATAGGGTTGCCTTGGATGAGTTTTCATGATATGAAAATCTTTAATACCTTAGAAGATTGCACTATTTCTATAAGATTGCAGATTTATTTGGGATAAGCAGGAATTAGTTTATGAGGGAATGGTCCATTTTCCGGCAACATGTTTTCCATTGTTAATCTTAGGAGTAGTTTTAATCTTAGTGCTCTCTGAAACCCTTATATTCTATCATTTATTTTATCATTCTAGTTAGATTTAGGATTGAAGTATCATCATATTGCTAGATCAGATAAATTAAAGATTTAGTATTTGCTTGTAGTAAGGTCCCTTTGTGATTACCAACATTTTTCACATTTATCGAGTTGTTTATGCATTGTCCAAGACTTAACATTAGGGGCATGGGAGTTTATCTCAGAGCTTCTTGAGATTTCAAGAAGATAAGAGGATTTTATATTTTATGGAGTTTATTTGTGCAGAAAGAAACATCGGCATATAGAGATATATATGTATATATATGTTTCCATATATATATATATATATATATGTATATATATGTATTGTGGTGCAATGGTCCAGTAGGAAGTAAATGCAATATTCAATGTTACAGTGTGGGGAAGTATATTGCAAAATATGCAAGAAAATATATTGATTCAATTGCATTGCCAGAAGATCCATTCTAGCATTATGAATATGTTACACATATTGCACAATTAAATGCTATGTTCTTATCAACATGTCAATACTCTATGATTCAATGCTATAACTATATAGTGGTGATTTTTACACAACATAGACAATACTTATGCATGCTACATTAAACTCTACTTAAAATCGCAGTCTATATAAATACACATAAACATAATATACAAACCTATTTAGATATACATATGTATGCATATCTTTGTCTAGAGATATGCATATGTATATCTGCCTATACGGGTATTTTTATATATCAATCAGGGAATTGAGTACATATATATATGTGCATATGTATATGTCTATCTTTTAGGGCACTCAATACAACTTTCCTCTTTGTGTGTGATATTTACTACCAAACAAGTGTTATTCTAATACCTGTTATATAATTTCTCTATTTGTTTTCAATATCTACTACGAAACAATGTAGCTTGAATCTTATATCAATATGTTTCATGATATTCTTTTTCCCTCATTTTTTTCAAGCTTGACACATACTGCATGATTAAATGTTGGCTTCTCAAGAAATAGCAACTTCAAACAAATAGCCTACTAGCTAAACATATAAAGTTCAATAGATAACAGACAATGCAACTATTGCTATCTTTCATAGTTAAAGCTGCAAGCGCATTGAGTCAATTGTTACATACATTACTTGTGTTGTGTGAATATGTTTTATCATATTCTTTCCTTGATTTTCCATTCTTCTATATATTCCACTTACCAATCTTCTTCTAACCATCTTCAAATCCCATTATTCTTTTTCTTTACTAGGATATATGTTTTCTTTGTACTTCGTAACCCATAAAAAACACTAGTTATTGAATTTGGTTCAAACCACCCATCTTTCCGCGGGTTCCTTTTCCCTATGGTGTATGGTAAGACTCCATGGGATTTTCCATGGATCTTAACTCCTTTGGCTCGAGGGTTTGTCTAGAGCCCATGATGCTTCATGATTGAAATATGGTACCGAGGACAATGGACATCGATTTATGTGGTTATGAATAGAAACCAAACACCATTCTCATGTTCTTTTGAGTGTACAAACAAATTGTTGATAGCATTACACTATTTATCCTTGGAAGCACATGAGAGTGGTGTCTGTTGCTCCATTCCACTAAAGCCAACGATTTTTACAATAGTCTGCTATTGAACCAACACCATTATATATATATATATGTATATGTATGTATGTGTATATATATATATGTGTGTGTGTAAAACCTATTTATTATTAGTATACATGTATATATATATGTATATATATGTATTTATATGTATATATATGTATATGTATGTATGTATGTATGTATGTATGTATGTGTGTGTGTGTATATATGTATATGTATATGTATGTATATATATGTGTGTATATATATATGTATATATATGTGTGTGTGTATATATATACATATATGTGTATATGTATATATATGTATGTGTATATGTGTGTATATGTGTGTATATGTATGTATACGTCTATATATACATGTATATATGCATGTGTATATATATAGATATATATTTCTATGCAATAATGATAGGATGAATAAACACTCCTACGAACAAACACTTATGATTCAGCTTCCATGTATCAATGACACCAACCCCGCCACCAGCAACCCAACTAATTACCAAGCTCCACCTCGCCATTAAAAAACCCAGGCCTAGTCACCGTACATAAGAGGGGAGCGAGCACGAGTCTTTTGCTTCCGCCTACTACCGCCACCTATCTGTTGCTACTTATACACATGCACACAATTTTCCCACACATTCTTCTCTACTAAGAACAACCTCTATTCTATCCATTACATTTGTCATTGTCCCCTCCACTCTCTTTACAAGTTTTTTGATAGATTTCTTACACAACTCTTTCCCAACATGCCATGTATTCAAAATGTTTCATTTTATCTCTATCTATTTATAAAAAATATTGCTAACCTCTTTTACCCTATATCTATATTATTTACTTTATAATGTTGCATAGATACAATAGACATTCAAGAAAATTACTGTGTTTTAAATTCGCTATTCCACATCCTTTCATGCTCCAACAACTTGGTCCAACCATCTTTTACTTGCAATTATTAAGTGTTTTCCCAATATTTGTTTCTAAATTTCTCTATTTTTCTTATTGTCTGATATACGGTAAGAGTCCTTCAAATCTTCCATCGACCTTACCTACCTTTCTTGCTTGGGGGTTTGGCTAGAGCCCATGAGGCTTCATGATGCCAATATGGTAGGGAGGACAACAAGTGTGGGTTTACTGCTTTTTAATTTTATCGTAATATATTTGTTGCTACTTATATACATGGACACACAGATTCTCACATCCACTTATCCACCAAAAATATATACTCTATTCTATCCATCATTTTTGTCATTATTTCCATAGTTGTCTTTCCAACTTCCTCAATAGATTACTTATACACAATTTTTTACCAATATCCCATGTATTCAAAATCTTCTATTTTATCTTATTCTATTTACAACAAATAATGCTAACCTATTTAATTGTATATCTATATTTTCCCCTTTCTAATGTTGCACGACTATAGTAGACATTCAAGGAAAATAGTCTATTGTAAATTGTGTATGTCAAGTTACTTGTGATTCTTAAGTGCTCTTCCAATAGTTGTTTTTAGAATTTCTTTGTTTTTGTTTTTGTTTGATATATCATAAGAGTCCTTGAGATTTTCCATGGACCTTACTTTCCTTTCTTGCTTAGGGGTTTGGCTAGAGCCCATGAGGCTTTATGATGCCAATATGGTAGGGAGGACAACAAGTGTGGGTTTAGTGCTTTTGGATTCTATCATCATATATTTGTTGTTGCTTATATACATAGACACAAAAATTCTCACATGCACTTGCCCACCTAAAAAACATACTCTATTCTATTCATTGTATTTGTCATTGTTTCCACAACTCTTTTCAACATTTTTAGTAGATTACTTATACACAATTGTTTTCCAGTATCCCATGTATTCAAAATCTCCTATTTTATCTCTTTCTATTTACAACAAATAATGCTAACCTATTTTATTCTATGTCTATATTTTTTCCTTTATAATGTTGCACAGAAGCAATAGACATACAAGGGAATTACTGTATTGTAAATAGTCTATTTCATATTCTTTCCTGCTCCAACTAGTTCATCAAATGTTGCTCACTCTTGTTGAACACCACCAACATCACATGTAAGTACAAAAATTTCCTATTATCAATAAATAGGTTTGGTTAACCAACTGTAATATTATTAATTATTTCTCTCACTTTTTTTTGCAATGGAATGTAATTCTGCCAAGAATCTAGCTTTCCACATAGACAAGTAAGCGTAGTCAATGACATGCTATGTAATTCATAAGTTACATGAAACTATGTTTTTCTCATGACCTTCTTTCTTTTGTAGGTGGAAATCTGCATAATTATAATCATCATATATGCTTGGATACATATTTTTGTAGCACATATTTCGTTTAAAATGGTGGAGATGAAGAACCAAAAGTAGTTATTTTACCTTGCAAGGTATGCATGCAAGTGTTATAAAATCTATGGCATTTGTCATGACTTTAAAATTCATGGCATTCATCATGAAATTATAAGTTATGCTATTTTCCATTGATTTTATAACATCTTTGACTACATACCCTATAGGCCAAAAGTGCTTTAGTGTGCACACGTTGGATTTTCTAGATGGCGATTATTTCAATTCAATGCTATCTATACATTTGCTTCAGCATGGGTGCTCCAAAAAAAATGTTCACCGCTCCCAATCATATAATGCTTGCATGTCAATAGATAGATTCAATTGGCCGACTATAAATACCATTAATTACTTTTACTTTGACATTGTCTTTGATGGTTTTGTACATATACTTAGTTACTTTTAATGCTTCCTTTTTTATTCCAATGGGTTGAGTACAACATCTTTTCAAAAGTCAAAAAAATCATTGTTTCCCCACAAAACAAGGCATACCTTTTAATTCAATAAAACCGCATGGATAATAATGCTTTTACTACAAAATTATTGAGCCATGAAAGCAATAAATCATCCAGCACCACAAAAGCAATTTTTTTTATTCATTTATAGTACTTATGGGGATCACTAATAAATTTTAAATAAATAAGAATTCTTTAATGTTCCATGCTTTTTAAAATATTATTTAATCCACAACTTCAAGTTTTCCATGTATTAGTATCTATATCCATCTTACGATAATTAAATCATAATCAATTAATTGATTGATCAACTAGACAAAAACATCAAATATGCATGTGCATCTAGGCCTAACAACTATTACAGTAAAATACATATAAAATTATATGATAGCTTAGATTTTTGACAAAATGATTATTAGTAACAAAACTAATTATTTAAAAATTTAAATTCTATTTAATTTTTGACAACTAATTTATTAAGAAAAGAAAATATTAAAAAATCATTCTCCTAAGATTATTTTCATAATCAATTTCAAACTAAGAAATATTGATGTGCAAATCCAAAGATCAATTTCTCACTCTATGCAAATGGTTCTTAATCTCTCGTGGATTGCATTATTTAAAGATAATTAAATAATGATCAATCAATTCACTGATTAACGTAGAAAAGCAAATCAAAGATGAATTTCCTGTTTTATGCAAATGGTTGTTAGCCTTCCAATGCATTTCCTTATCTTCAGAAAATTAAATAATAATTAATTGATTGATTGATTAACCTAGAGAAAAATGTTAAATATACATGTGCATCTAGGTATTCCAACTATTAAACTAAAATACATATAAAATTATATCATATCTTGAATTTTGGAGTGAAATTATTATTATTACCAAACCTAATTATTTGAAAATTTAAATTGTATTTAATTTACCAAATGTAATTAATTAAAATCACTTTAAAAGAATTATTGTAATTAAAATTATTCATGATTAATTGCTTGA
>VDFB02300354.1:0-45048 GCA_007258455.2 Sequoia sempervirens
ACTCTCTTTACAAGTTTGCTGATAGATTTCCTACACACAACTCTTTTCCAACATGCCATGTATTCAAAATGTTTCATTTTATCTCTATCTATTTATAAAAAATATTGCTAACCTCTTTTACCCTATATCTATATTATTTACTTTATAATGTTGCATAGATACAATAGACATTCAAGAAAATTACTGTGTTTTAAATTCCCTATTCCACATCCTTTCATGCTCCAACAACTTGGTCCAACCATCTTTTACTTGCAATTCTTAAGTGTTTTCCCAATATTTGTTTCTAAATTTCTCTATTTTTCTTATTGTCTGATATACGGTAAGAGTCCTTCAAATCTTCCATCGACCTTACCTACCTTTCTTGCTTGGGGGTTTGGCTAGAGCCCATGAGGCTTCATGATGCCAATATGGTAGGGAGGACAACAAGTGTGGGTTTACTGCTTTTTAATGTTATCGTAATATATTTGTTGCTACTTATATACATGGACACGTAGATTCTCACATCCACTTATCCACCAAAAATATATACTCTATTCTATCCATCATTTTTGTCATTATTTCCATATTTTTCTTTCCAACTTCCTCAATAGATTACTTATACACAATTTTTTACCAATATCCCATGTATTCAAAATCTTCTATTTTATCTTATTCTATTTACAACAAATAATGCTAACCTATTTAATTGTATATATCTATATTTTCCCCTTTCTAATGTTGCGCAAATACATTAGACATTCAAGGAAAATAGTCTATTGTAAGTTGTGTATGTCAAGATACTTGTGATTCTTAAGTTCTCTTCCAATAGTTGTTTTTAGAATTTCTTTGTTTTTGTTTTTGTTTGATATATCATAAGAGTCCTTGAGATTTTCCATGGACCTTACTTTCCTTTCTTGCTCAGGGGTTTGGCTAGAGCCCATGAGGCTTTATGATGCCAATATGGTAGGGAGGACAACAAGTGTGGGTTTAGTGCTTTTGGATTCTATCATTGTATATTTGTTGTTGCTTATATACATAGACACAAAAATTCTCACATGCACTTGCCCACCTAAAAAAATACTCTATTCTATTCATTGTATTTGTCATTGTTTCCACAACTCTTTTCAACATTTTTAGTAGATTACTTATACACAATTGTTTGCCAGTATCCCATGTATTCAAAATCTCCTATTTTATCTCTTTCTATTTACAACAAATAATGCTAACCTATTTTATTCTATGTCTATATTTTTTCCTTTATAATGTTGCACAGAAGCAATAGACATACAAGGGAATTACTGTATTGTAAATTGTCTATTTCATATTCTTTCCTGCTCCAACTAGTTCATCAAATGTTGCTCACTCTTGTTGAACACCACCAACATCACATGTAAGTACAAAACTTTCCTATTATCAATAAATAGGTTTGGTTAACCAACTGTAATATTATTAATTATTTCTCTCACTTTTTTTTGCAATGGAATGTAATTCTACCAAGAATCTAGCTTTACACATAGACAAGTAAGCGTAGTCAATGGCATGCTATGTAATTCATAAGTTACATGAAACTATGTTTTTCTCATGACCTTCTTTCTTTTGTAGGTGGAAATCTACATAATTATAATCATCATATATGTTTGGATACATATTTTTGTAGCACATATTTCATTTAAAATGGTGGAGATGAAGAACCAAAAGTAGTGATTTTACCTTGCAAGGTATGCAGGAAAGTGTTATAAAATCTGTGGCATTTGTCATGACTTTAAAATTCATGGCATTCATCATGAAATTATAAGTTATGCTATTTTCCATTGATTTTATAACATTTTTTACTACATACCCTATAGGCCAAAAGTGCTTTAGTGTGCACACGTTGGATTTTCTAGATTGTGATTATTTCAATTCAATGCTATCTATACATTTGCTTCAGCACGGGTGCTCCAAAAAAAATGTTCACCGCTCCCAATCATATAATGCTTGCATGTCAATAGATAGATTCAATTGGCTGACTATAAATACCATTAATTATTTTTACTTTGACATTGTCTTTGATGGTTTTGTACATATACTTAGTTACTTTTAATGCTTCCTTTTTTATTCCAATGGGTTGAGTACAACATCTTTTCAAAAGTCAAAAAAATCATTGTTTCCCCACAAAACAAGGCATACCTTTTAATTCAATAAAACCGCATGGATAATAATGCTTTTACTACAAAATTATTGAGCCATGAAAGCAATAAATCATCCAGCACCACAAAAGCAATTTTTTTTATTCATTTATAGTACTTATGGGGATCACTAATAAATTTTAAATAAATAAGAATTCTTTAATGTTCCATGCTTTTTAAAATATTATTTAATCCACAACTTCAAGTTTTCCATGTATTAGTATCTATATCCATCTTACGATAATTAAATCATAATCAATTAATTGATTGATCAACTAGACAAAAACATCAAATATGCATGTGCATCTAGGCCTAACAACTATTACAGTAAAATACATATAAAATTATATGATAGCTTAGATTTTTGACAAAATGATTATTAGTAACAAAACTAATTATTTAAAAATTTAAATTCTATTTAATTTTTGACAACTAATTTATTAAGAAAAGAAAATATTAAAAAATCATTCTCCTAAGATTATTTTCATAATCAATTTCAAACTAAGAAATATTGATGTGCAAATCCAAAGATCAATTTCTCACTCTATGCAAATGGTTCTTAATCTCTCGTGGATTGCATTATTTAAAGATAATTAAATAATGATCAATCAATTCACTGATTAACGTAGAAAAGCAAATCAAAGATGAATTTCCTGTTTTATGCAAATGGTTGTTAGCCTTCCAATGCATTTCCTTATCTTCAGAAAATTAAATAATAATTAATTGATTGATTGATTAACCTAGAGAAAAATGTTAAATATACATGTGCATCTAGGTATTCCAACTATTAAACTAAAATACATATAAAATTATATCATATCTTGAATTTTGGAGTGAAATTATTATTATTACCAAACCTAATTATTTGAAAATTTAAATTGTATTTAATTTACCAAATGTAATTAATTAAAATCACTTTAAAAGAATTATTGTAATTAAAATTATTCATGATTAATTGCTTGACATTGAAATTAACAGATACATTGCAAATAACTAACACGGCCTACCATTTTATTATACATTTCCATAACCAATTTACTCGACAAATCTTATCCTCCTTCATTATAATCTAGTCAACAAATCTTATCCTCGTTCATCTCCTACTATAAACTAACCTCTTGTTATTCCATATTGAATTATTAATATGCTTTCCTTTTTTTGACTCACTCAAATAACTACAAAAATTAAGAACTTCCTTCCTTCCCACTCAAAAGCGATTTGCGGTAGACCCCTATTGGCTGATCATTGCATGTCTGTGCATGCAACTGCTAGTACTTATTAGTTTCTTATTGTGCATATAACACTACCATAAAATGATGTAAATATTCATGTTTTAATTAAACTATTTATAATTTAATAAACTTATTCCCCATTAACTTATATTGCTAGAATAATATTTTCACTTCTAGATTCTTCATGTCAAATATACTAGAAAGGTAACTCTTAATCTCCTTAATATTTGTATTGTTATTTGTAATAAATAAATTTCCATCCACATATAATAAAATAATTATAATTATCATTAATTCATTTAATGTATATAATGATCTTATTTACTTCTACTACAACCAATATTAAAGAAAATGAATCAACATTTTGATACCATATTTAGTTGATTGATTCAATCCATATAAAGGCTATTTTAGATTCTCAACTAATTTCCCTAGTTTTACCTCAAATCCATCTAGATATCACATATAATATTCCTCTTCAAGATCCCCATGCCAAAAAGTAATTTTTACATCCATTTGTTTAACCTCAAAATCACAAGCTACTACAATAGAAAATATGAATCTAATGAAGGATAACTTCATCATTAGATGATTTATTAGTCGAGGAATATCTAACATTCATTATCTTATTTCTACATTCCTTCTTTAGATGCACCCTTTTACCATAGTTCTAACATCTCTACCTACTCATACCAAGGGGTTTGAATCTTTCCATATATTTAGATTTATCCTTAGCCCCCTTTTTTCTTATTTTTTATATATTTTCGTTTGATCCATGCCATAAATGTAATGCATTCTTATAACTATGATCTATATAATTTTTTGTCAGATACTTATTGAGAAAGGTTTCAATAAGAGCATCTATCTTTGGATCTATCATAGAGACACTAAGTGCAATAATTAGAGCTTCTCAAATTTAGATAAAGAACAAAGTATTAAAATGAATTCATTATCTTCTTTCGTCTTAAAATTAATTAACTATAACTAAATTAAGATTAGATTAAATTTATTCAATTGTTTTGCAACTAAACAAAGTATTTTGTATGCTAAGAACCAATCCTTATATAAAGGCATATGGTAGGATGCACCTAAATATGTAATAAATAAGTCATTAAAATACATGTTTTTGATAAAGGAAAAAACGGGTTTTACAAGACCCGAAACCACAGAGTTTACAAACCAAAGAAAAATAAGCCATCAAGGAACCCAAAAAAAGGAAGGCTGCTAAATAGAAAAAACAAAAAAGGATAGTAGCCACCGACCAAGAACCAGCAAAAAGCTAGCACGAAGCTAGCACCAAGCACAACCAAAGCTAACCTAAGGACTTTAAAGTCTCAGTAACCTCGACATGAAGGTTGCACATCTCCTATGTCACCTTTTTTAGATCCTGGACCTCCTGAGGTGAAGAATCAGCTTTTCTCTTCAAGTTGACTCTATTCCTCTTCGATGGGCCAAAATCCTCTTTCTTACTTTTATCCTTATCCGCTTCCAAGTCCACAACCAACGACCCCTGATGGGTATTTTCCAGTTTCTCCAACATTTTACTCAAAATAGTAGCATTTTCTTTCACAACTCTGTGGCTATGCTCCATGATGGTTTTCATAGTTTCCCTAATTTTTCCAATTTCCCTTCCAGATGCTTAACCTTATTCTCATTTTCCTTCTTCATCTTGTTTGTGTGCTCAACAGTTCTTTGAATGCACTTGGTCATCGCCCTTTTCTCTTCCACTGTCCACAAAACCTCAACAAGATTCTTTGGGAAAAGCCCTTTGCTTCCCATCCCCATCCAAATTCCTTGCTAGTAATGGTCCCCATTTTTTGCCGAGGTCCTTAATCCCCATGAAAACCACCTAATGATCCCCAAGCAGTAAACAACCCACTCTCGCATCATAAAAATATTTCATCCAAAATTCCTGGCCTTAGCTTTGAAGTAGTGGATCACTGTGGATTTCGATCTCCGTAATTTGAGTCTATTCCCTCTTTGAGCCCAGGGTAAGGTATGAGGTATAAGAATCCTCAATGGCTTTAGAGGAAATTAAAATTGTCCTCTAGAGAGTTCCCCTCCGGAATATGAAACCATTTTTTTGTGGGGTCCTTTATTAATTTTGCCTCCTAAGAAGTGCCAATGGGGGTTTTCGTAGGGAAATCTTTTTTCTTCAAGGGTTTTCTTAGAAGGGTTTTTTAATTTTTCTTTTTGGGGGAGGGAGGATCCTCCTCTTCCCATTCAGTTTTTGAATCCTCTTTGTCCTCAGATGTACTATTATTAGTATCATACCCTTCTGACACTGAGGCCAACAACAAATTGGACAGGGCCAACATGTTTTTAAAATGCTCATGAATAATCCAAATAAGGCCAGTATGCAGAACCAAATTCTTCCTAGGAATTTTTCTATGTTCCTCAATACTGTTATTCAAGGAGCAAAACAAGTAGTGAGGAAAGGAAACCCTTACCTTATGTCAAAAATGATTGAGGAGGGAAAAATGGTGACCATAGACTCTAGTAAATCTATCATCCAACGTAATGTACTCCATAAGAATTCTGAGCACCTTCCTCCAAATCTTCTTGACCATCCCAACATCAAAATAACTATTGGAAACTTTAACCAGCTCCTTCCTTTCCTCATCAGTTCTGGGAAAATTGATAACAACTTTATCTAAAAACTTCCTGTCACGAAAGAACTTGACCTGCTCAGTCAAGAGACCAATGATTTCCCCAACGAGGTTCTCATCCACCTTAACCTTCCTCCCTGAGAGAAATATTTCACCTTTCTTCCAATGTTTAGAAAAATACTCTGTAACTTTTGGCTCATGACCATGGATCTTTTCAATAAAAGACTGCAACCCACCCCACTTAATTTGCTTCCATACCTTCAAATTTTTCTTGTGCTTCTCACAACTAGTCAGCTCCACCCTCTTTTTGCTTCCCCCATTGTAGCATTAACCTTGATTCTTTTGGTCGTAGGGAAAATGAACATAACAAAGAGTTAGCAGCATAACCAAAGCACCCACAAAACATGCTAGCTCTTACAACCTATAGAGATCATTACGACACCACCATCGTATCGAATGATGTCACAGTACCTAGCATTATCCTCCTTAATCATCATTAAATGCAGCAGCTTTCCCATGAGTGATATCATAATCTATTAAGGCTCTGACGTTAACTCCAAGATCATTAAGATTCAGCCACATCTATTGCCCATTTTCTTTGACTCCCTCATTAGCAAAATAGTCATCCAAGCTATTTACTTACCTAAAGACGTGGGATATTCTAATCTTATCAAAGTTGGATAATAAAGATATAGCTTCTTCTATCCAACGTTTAATAGTCCATGAGGGGGGGACTTGCCTAGGAGATACTCTATAATGTTTTTAGAATCACCCTCAATCCATATATTTTTAAATTTCATTCTATTAGCAAGGTCAATTACCTGGAATGCTCCAATGGCTTCAGCTAGGTGATTAGACTATGTGCCCAAGGAGATAGCCACCATTGCAGCAAACTTTCCATTATAATCTCTTATCACTCCCCCACTCCTTGCCTGCCCCGGATTTCCCTTGGTCGCCCCGTCAAAATTAGCTTTTATCCAGTCCCTGGGAGGGTGAATCCAACTAATACCTTCACAATTCTTTTTAGTTGGTCTAGAAGCCTTAGAAATATCACTCTTTATATTCCAATCTTTTTCCTTCTTGAGGTCATAGTTAGAACAGACCACAACCTGCTTATTCTCATGAAAAGTGATATTATTGATATTTTCCACCATTAGCCTGTATGTTTTCTCATACACAATATTCTTTGGAGCTTCCTTATCCCTAAAGATTCTATTATTTTGCTCCTTCCACACACCCCAAGCTATATAAGGGAAAGTAAAAGACCATAATATGTGGATTGTAGGATTCAAGGAGGGAGCATTCCACTAGAAAAAAATGTCTTCGATAGAGGCAGGAGTCACCCACAAGATATTCCAGAGAGAGAGAAATCTTCCCCAAATAGAATTCACATACAGACAGTGGAGGAATAGATGGTTAGCAGTTTCAGCTTCTTTCTTGCACAAGTAACAACAATTAGAGATCTGCATGCCACACTTGTAGAGATTATCCATCGTGAGCACTTTATTCTTGAGAAGAATCCAAAAGAATATGTTGACCTTAGGATTCATGTGTTTAATCCAAGATTTAGCCCAAAAGGGAGGGGGGCTGGGCAAAAGGGATAGCAAAGAGATAGCTGAAGAGACCGAGTAGCTGCCTGAAGGGTTAGCTGTCCAAACTAGAAGATCATCTTGCTGGCTCGACCGCATCCTAATTTCCATTAGAGAGGATTGAATCAGCTCTAGGTCCAAATTGATCTGACACATATTCACCCATCCCCCATTACTCCAGTAGTCCTTGACATGAGACCCATAAATTGTCTTATAGGTATCAACCCATCCATTGAAGCTTTCATAAGATTTTAAAGGCTCCTTCATTAACCATCTATCTTCCCAAAACCTTGCTTGATTCCCATTTCTTATGCTCTATCTGACTTCCAAATCAATAATGTCTCTCCCTCTAATCATATCATTCCAGATAGCCGAACCACGGGGCAGATTTGGAGAGTCAAGCAAAGTATTGAGAGACCCAATATTTTCCATATATTTTCTCTTTAAAATATTGTTCCATTCTCCATTGGACAAGAAAGCTCTGCAGATTTTCTTTGCAAGGAGATCCCTATTCATCATTCTAATCTTTTTAAGACCCAAACCTCCCAAATTTTTAGGTCTACAAACAAAATCCCAGCCAATAAGAGGCATTCTTTTTCTTTCTTCCACACCTGACCATAGAAAACATTTTTGAATTTTTTCAATAGCATTCACATACTTGGAGGGGATTTTAAAAAGACTTAAGGAATAGATTGGAAAGTTTTGAAGAGTAGCTTTAAGGAGCTGGATTTTTCCAGTTTGGCTGAGAAGAGCTCCTTTCCAACTAGCAAGCTTTTTACTAAACCTATCAACCAAAGAGTTCTAAAAGGACTCAAGAGGCTTAAGGCCCAAAGGCAAGCCAAGATAAATTGATGGTAAAGATTCCACTCTACATCCAAGAATTCTGGCAATCTTATTCTGTCTTGGCTCTAGAGTGTGGAAGAAGAATAAAGAGCTTTTATGTTCTTAACCATCTGACCAGACGCCCTCTCATAATCATCTAGGACTTTTTTAAGATTCCTAGCTTCTACCACTATAGATCTCCCCATCAAAATGGTATCATCCACAAAACTGTTGGTGGGAGCATACCAAATTACTAGAAGAAGGCCTCAATCCCACTAAGGATCCCTGATCAACCATTCTTTTCAAGTTCCTCCCGAGGAATTCCACCATAATAGTAAATAAAATAGGGGAAATGGGATCTCCCTAACTTAAACCTCTAGAATTCTTTAAAAAATGTGAAGGGGACCCATTCACCATAATAGAAATGGAAGCAGTAGAGATAAGTTACCCAACCATATGAAGAACTCTATTGCTAAAGCCAAATGTCCTCATAATTTTGAGCAAGAAATCCTAGTCAGCACGATCATAGGCTTTCAAAATGTTCAATTTAAGAAGAAAACCTTTGGTCTTAGATTCTATGAGTGAATGAACATTTTCATGGACTGTAATAATTGTGTCGAGGATCTACCTTACACGAATGAAGCCATTCTACTGAGGAGAGATTAGGGAAGGTAGAATAGTCAAAATCCTTGAAGTCAGAACCTTAGAGATAATTTTATAGAAAGAATTGCAAAGGCTTATAGGCCTGAAAGCTTCAAAATCCACAGCTTTTGGACGTTTAGGGATGAGGACCATGAAAGTAGCATTTAGTTCCTTTAGGAGGCTCCTTGACCCAAAGAACTCTTTAATAGCATTCACCACATCCTCTTCAACAATCTCCCAGAACCACTGAAAGAAGAACATAGGAAACCCATCAAGCCCTAGAGCCTTGTTGCCTTCAAAAGAGAAGACAACTCTCTTAATTTCTTCCTTGGATGGAATATCAGTTAGCATCTTGTTATATTAATCCTTAACAAGCTTAGGGATAGCCTCTGAAAGATAATATTACATTGCACGATTTACTCCATCACTCTCTGAAAGAAGATTACTGAAAAAAAGGACAACTTGTCTTCGTATGTCATCATCCTTCTCAAAACGGATTCCATTGTACTCGATGTGAGTAATCCTATTAGCGGCCTTGTGTTTCAGCGTAGACATGTGAAAATATCTTGTATTTTTATCTCCAACTGATAGCCATAAAGCCCTAGAGCTTTGTCTCCAAAATTCCTCCTCTTTGGCTATTATATCACACATCTTCACAAGCAGCTCATTTTTATTCATCTTGTTATTAGCAACGTATCCCTCTAGCTATATTTTTTCTTGTATATCCTTTAGTTCAAGCTATAATTGAAACTTGATACCAAAGATATTGCCAAAAGTTTCTATATTCCATCTTTTGATCCTATTTTTGACCTCCCTCAGTTTCTTGGCAATCCTAAACATAGTTGTCCCAGAAATAGAGATATTCCACCATTTCCTTACCTCCTCAAGGAGCTGAGGGTGGGATAGTCACATGCATTCAAATCTAAAGGGGAAGTTCCTCTTAGCCAAGATGGGATCCACCACAAAACTAATACAATAGTGATCAAAACCCACCCTAGAGAGAGCCTTTAAGGAACAAAAATACTTTAAAAATAATTGATTAGAAATTAAAGTTTTGTCTAATCTGACTTGAATCAAATCCTTACCAATTCTTTGATTTGACCACGTATAGGAAGCTCCTTGTAGCTCAAGATCAATCAACGCTTGATTATTAATGAAGTCCATAAGGTCCATTCTAATTTCCAGGTTCACCTAGGATCCTTCGAACTTCTCATTTTCCTAAAGAGCAATATTGCAATATCCCATAACAACCCAAGTTTCATTAATGAATTTCCTATGGAAAGTAGCCAACTCTTGCCAAAAGGTCTTTCTGGCTACCTTCCCATTAGGAGCATAAATGTTAGACTAGATCCAACAAAAAATATCTCTGATATGGGTAAACCTAGTGGCCACATGATTTGTACTCTCAAACAAAGGTTCACCTTTAATAGAGTTCAAATTCCAAAAGGTAACAATTCCCCTAGAGGCACCTTTAGAACTATTACCATGCACCCCAAAAAACTTAGACATTTTAATCTTTTCCACTTTCTCTTTAGGCATTTTGGATTCTTGGACAAGTAAAATATCAGGTTTATGATCCGTAAAATAATTGTGCAACACATCCTACTTATGGAGGCTTTGGTCTAACCCCCTTTATATTCCATGACTTAATCTCTGGCGCATCTCCTACTGTGGGATTGGAGTTTAAATTTTGTGGGGAATGGCTCTTTATGAAACACCCATCTGCTATGCATCTTAAAAAAGTTTCCTGCTCCCCTATGCCATCTTGTAGACCTTCTTCCTTGATCAGCTTTGTGGTCCCATAATCTTCATTGGCTTTTATTCTTTTTGTTGAGACTTCGGCTGCTGTAATTCTCGTGAACTTATTTTTCTTTCTTCTTTCCTATTATGTGAATTAACATCTCTCCTTCAGAATCTTCGGACTATCATTCTCTTTTCCTAACTCCCAGTCCTTATCTGAAAGCCCTTTTTGATACAATGGAACGTTATCAATCAATCCGTTATTATATTGGGTTGTATTCTCACTCGAGTTCTTCAGAGTCTGACTCAAGTCCCCGAAGGTATCCTTAATAATTTCCTGAGAATCAACTAATTTTGGATCCTACACTAAAACTTGGCTAGATAGGCCTCTACCTCCAAACCCCGAGGGTAGATGGGAATCCCAATATCTAGCATCAGCCATCTTTCCTTCATTGTAAAACTAGAGCCCCCACTTAGGAATGTGTCTTCCAGTCAATCTCCATCCTTCTCTTCCCATCATAATTGTTCTCTAGCTTCTATTGTCTAGGAGGCTCTGGATCTCTAGGCCAATCTCTCTCCATTTCCAAGCCAGTCTCCATCCCTCCTTCCTACCAAATTTCTTGATTCTCTAGTATATATTATTAAGAGGCTCCTCACACTCCAAATCAACCTAACCCTACATCACTACATATTTCTTGTGGGCTTCAAGCAAGTTCCTTCGAAGTCTTACTTTTTCTCTCTCCAATGTGTTTTTCTTTGTTTACTTTTCCATCCCCTTCAGCTTCTTTTTTCCAGATTGTCATCAGTTTAGATTGGGCCTTCTATTTTACATCACTAGCATTAAGTAGACATTTCTTTACCTAGTGCACTAACTTTCTACATTTAAAGCAAGCAAAAGGAATCATTTCAAACTCAATAGCTTGAACCCAAGAGCCCAACTTCAATTGTATTTCAATAGAATATGGGAGGTCAGCATTATGGGACACACCAATGCAAATTATAGCAAACACAAGCCTTTTCCTAGCCGTCATCATCAGATCTATTGACAGAAACTCACCAAATGAGTTAGCCAAACTGCTAAAGACATCCTCATTCCAATATTCCAATGGAAGACCAGGAAGTCTAGCCCAGACTGGGACATTCTCAAAAATGGAATATGAAAGATCCAAATATGTTGTTCATTTCTTAAGAGCCAAGGAGGACTTTCCTATAACCCAGGTACCACCACTCCTCATGGCCAAAATATCCTCACACGAAAACTCAAAAGTAAAGTAGCACTTAGGAAGAGCAGAAACAAGAACTTGGCCATTAGTTCTCCACTTCTTTTTAACAAAATCCCTAACAATTTCAATATTTGGTCTAGGGCCCATAAATTTTCCAACCAACACTCTGTCCATTAGAGAAATATTATGATCAATGACCAGATCAGGGACAAAACTGGCAAACTTACCCTTAGCCAGATCTGAAATGTTGTTGATTAGGGGGAACACAAATTTACCATTAGGTTTAACTCCAAATAGAGATGACCATGATTTTTTTTAGCACCTTCCCCTCCAGTGGCCACCACCACATTTTTGGTTTTATCAACCTCATGTTCTTTAGTGCCCCCAACATGATTATCAGTCAGGTCAACCTTCCCCCCTGGATTCACTAGAATTTTTTTTTCAGAGTCAGTCTCTTTTGATTCCTCCTTACCTTGCTTACCACTCGATACTTGCACTAATTTTGCATGTGAATCCATAAAGCCTGCTCTGGCATGGTTTGCACCATTGCTTGAACATTCAAAATTCTGCCTCTCCCGCCCATTCTCCCGCTTCTCCCACCTATCCATGATGATAAAAATTTCCATTAAAATACATGTTAGTTGAAATAAGGAAATAATAATAATTTCATCATTAGATGATTTATTAGTAGAGGAATATTTAACATTCATTATCTTATTTCTACATTCCTTCTTTAGATGCACCCATTTACCATAGTTCTAACATCTCTACCTGCTCTTACCAAGGGGTTTGAATCTTCCCCCATATATATATATATATATATATATCACATTTTTTCTTATTTATATATATTTTCCTTGGATCCATACCACAAATGCAATGAATTCTTACATCTATGATCTATATAATTTTTCGTCAGATACTTATTGAGAAAGGTTGCAATAAAGGTACATATCTTTGGATCTATCATAGAGCCACTAAGTGCAACAACTAAAATTTCTCAAATTAGATAATGAACAAAGTATTAAAATGAATTAATTATCTTCTTTCATCTTAACATTCACCAAATATAACTAAATTAAGACTAGATTAAATGCATCCAAGTGTTTTGCAACTAAATTTCCATCTTTCTTTTTCAATTTTTTTTTTTATTACAATACAATTAGCTAATGGGGCTCTTTGATAAATTTCACTTATTCTCTCCCACAACTTGTTAGAGTGAATAATTTATCTATTCACAATCTATATACTTAAGTTTATGAGGTTAGACAACATCTTGTCTAACTAAATGTGCAACCTTTTAGTCCTCTAGAGGTTAGTTATTTTGTAAACCTCATGTGCATGCCTTTTGACGTTGGAAGACTTTCGATCTCACCTCAAAGGTCAATTTTGTACACTTGTCACTAAGGTTGATGATTTAGTCAAATAGGTTGTTATTTTTCACATTCCAAGTGATCCAAAGGTTGACAGCTATGAGGCAATTGTTTATTTTTTGTGCCACATCATGGGGAACTTTTCAATCCAAATGATAGGTGGATTGTATCGTCCTTTCCTATATATGCAAGGTCATATTAGGCTCTAATCAATCTATTTGATCACATAAATTAGGCTCATTGTGTGCAAGTGTTTTTTATGGAAGTACCATGCTTTTGTTGTTATGATCTTGTTAGAAATGCTATCATCTATTGGACCTAATTCTAGGTCTAAATTCTCATGCATAATTTTAGTTGGTCTGCTAATACTCTTCTTGTTATCATTAAGGGGGATTATAACAGTGTTATGCTAATGTATCTTTCAATGAAGTAGTGGAGGGACCTTAGATATTTTTATGTCTTGTATAGGGGATTATTTTAAAAGATCATAATTTGTGAGATCCTACTACTCTAGAATCATAGTACTATCTATATTTTCAACTTCACAGAGTTTGATTTCCTTTTTGTATTCATGTTTGAGTAGTGTTCCATTTGTTCACTCATGTAGTGTTTTGTATCTCTTATCTTGATCTACATTTCTTGGAGGTTCATTGATTCTAGCAATCACCAGTTCATCTTCGATAGAGTTTACAACTTTGACATGCTTCAGGAGTTCTTCATCATAATGCTCTTATCTTCATGGGACATTTTTTCAAGAGGTCCTATCCTTCTCTTTCTCTTTTAGACGATAGTTTTTTCCCACTAGGTTTCCATCTTTCTCCATTTATGAAAGATTGTATTGTATATAGGTACCTCACTAGGCCTCATAGCCAGGACCCATTTTTTTGTATCTATTACACTTTTGTGATCTCCCCAAGTATCATAAAGGGGGGGTGTTAGAGTGAATTATATATCTATTCACTATAGATTAAGTGTACTTAGGTTGATGAAGCTAGAAAACATCTTGTCTAACTAAATGTGCAACCTTTTAGGCCTCTATAGGTTACCCAATTGTTTCGTAAACCTAATGTGCACACCTTTTGAGGTTGGAAGGATTTCCATCTCACCTAAAAGGTCACTTTTTTACACTTGCCATCAATGTTGATGACTTGGTCAAATAGGTTATTGGTTTGCACATTCCAAGTGATCCAAAGGATGACACCTATAAGACACATGTCTACTTTATGTGCCACATCATGGGGCACTTGTCAATTGATATGATAGGTGGATTGCCTCTTCCTTTTCTTATATATGCAAGATCATATTATGCATTTTAATCAACTCTTTTATCAATATCTTTGATAATATAAATTAGGCTCATTGTGTGCAAGTGTTTTTGTTGAAGTACTGGGATTTTGCTATTATGATCTTGTGAGAAATCATAAGACAACTTACATGTATTAGTTTCATTAAAATAGTCAGGAAAGCAAAATTAGAAAAATAAATCTTTATAATACCTCAATTTTTCCTCTCCATCTTTACCTAGTCTTCATCTTATATACTTGTGATTTTTTTAAATGTTTTCAAAGCTATCTATTGATCCCCTTATTTGAAGAGATAATTTAATTTTAGTTTCCAAAGTTTGTAGCATATGCTATTGAACTTCTTAATCTTTGTACAAAATATGTTGCCCACAATATATTTTAAAATAATTTAATATACCTAAAAAAAAAAGGTTCCAATTGTAGCAAAAAAATTAACAACACTCCAAAATGAATGCATCCCCTTGGATACTTAATATTAATAATATTGTAAAAATATAGATAAAATGTATTGGCCCCTAGTGCATTCAAACTCATTGACATTGATGGATCATGCAAGAAATGAAAATAATAACAATGCAATAAAAAAATGTGAGCCACAATACATTACTGTAACATGAGATATACATGGAAAAATTATTGCATAAAATATATTTGCCACCAAAAAGTCTTAGGCTTGTATTAATCTTCAAACCAAGAAGTACACCAATACACTAAACTTATCTCTCTAGTAACCCAACCAAATCAATATAATTACAAAATATATAATTTTTTAATTTGGATGTGGAGCACTCAACATATGGGTACGAGCAAAACTACAAACCATTAAAGGTTTCTAAATCTATGTGCTAAAGATTACTAGCTAATTTAGACATCTATATCCAGGCATAACTCCCATATGCCCAAATCAAGATTAGTTATTTGACTAAAAATATAAATTTATCACTATCAATCTTAGGTGTAATCTTATCTTATATTTTTTATAATTGCTCCATGATTTTCTTCAAGTTCACAATTAATTATTTGCCATCACGCTCTTTCTTTCTTGACAACTCTTACACATCTTGCAAGTTGTCAATTATAACTACCAACATCCATCCCTAACATTAAGTGAATCTTACACTTGTAAACATATAAACTATGAATGATATAAACTGTCACTCCAAATCAAATGATCCAAATATGTAAATATAAATAATTAAATAAATACTTGCAACACTAAAATGTATGGCACCTATCCCAACAACATTCAACTACAAATTGGTTGATCTAGTGCAAGATCAGCGTGCCACCTCTAACTTTAAAAAGGAAAGAGGTTTGTGAGTTCTAACCATATTTCTTTTATCCTTCATAACTAACATCACCATATCGACCTTGAAATCGTTATCGTTGACATTATTACAAAACCTAATTACTCTTTATACGCTTAGTTTCTTATAATCGATTTGAATCTCGAATCTTGGTATGAAATGCGTTTCAAGGTTAATAAATCAATAAGAGAAATAAGGTAACGTAGGGAGGTGATACAAATCCTCTGAATTATTTTTTTATTTATCCTGAAACTGGATCGAGTGTGCAAAGGATTTTGATTGTCTTCCGGAACGTGATATTAAGAAATATTATAAATTTTCTCCTCCAACCATATTTTGGCAGACATCTGAAATAGTCAGAATAGATGAAAAGTCATGTACCAGGCGTACGAAGGACCCTTTTCAAACTCTCTCCCGATTTTGCATGCTCACGTTCCGCAAGAATTGGTGCCAATGCAAATCTTATGACCTAATTGACGTGACACCAAGCAATTATATTAGTGGAAGCCATCGCGTTGACCTTGTAAACAAACTCTAAGAAGTTGCTGAGTATATCACACAAGCATACCATTATTTTGTGGTTATTCTTTCTTCTACCTACTAACGGAATGACTACGTCTGCCCCGTAGAAAGGACGACCAAAGAAAAATCCGCATAACTACATCAGCACTACCAACTAACTCTTCTAATTTATACATGAAAAAACACTGATTGATCCGAATGTATCCTTAAATAATTTGTAATGTATATCTCCATTCACGTTTTTAAAGTCTAATCAGAATTTCGTACAGAGCCCAGCTGTGCTGAATTTCGCTTAACATTCTGGTGGATATCACGGTATGTTCTCTAAAGCTTCCAATTAAGCCATGCATGCTGCAATAAATGTTTAAAACGTTGCAGACATTTATTTATTCGCTATCTTGCTTTAGTACTGCTGTATACTTATCTCAAATTTAACGATTGCAAAATAAGTCGTGCAAAGATTAAAAAATCTCGAATTCGAAGATGTTACAAAAAATCAAGGAAACCGTTTTTTAAAAGTGTCAAACACCTCGCTTAGATGGATTTGGGGAGTTCATTATCCTCCCATTTAAGAAGTACAGTGCTCTGCTTTAATTGTTTTATATTATCAAAACAGCTTTCTCGAGAATTAAGACGTTTCAAGCTTGGAATGTTTTCTGAATAATTATTGTCTGGATACGCTTTTTTCATTTTTTTCTCTCTCTTGATTGACATAGGAAGGAGGAGATATGGTCGGAGATGAAGGTTGTTGCCAAGATAATGGTGTAAAGAAGGGACCATGGAGTCTAGAAGAGGACCACAAACTCACTGAATACATAAACATGTATGGCCATGGTAAATGGCGTAATCTTCCAAAGCTTGCAGGTACTTTTGCATGTGATCATATGACCGTGTTGAAGCAAGGAATTGTTTGTTTACATATCGACGCAAAAGAATTGGTTATAACAAATTAATGGCAGCAATGGCATTCAATATTACACTTCGTTAAGGACTTCAGTATAATTGTAATATTTTATTAACATTTTTGTACTGTATATCTTTTTTATAAAAAAGTTATATAGGGAAAGGTTCTGGTTGCCATCCATGTTCCAATTACTGTATATTGATGCATATTAATTAAAATCTCATTAAAAAATTCTAAATGTATCAATAGTTGTCCACTTTATATCCATTAGTTACAAAAAAAGTATTTTATTGGAAGAGTTGTGCAACTTTATTGATACCAATAGTGCACGATTACTATAACATTTGTGCACATGCATTGGATCAATTGTGTAAATTTTGTGGTGGTCAAAGCAATCAGTTATAGGGCACAAGAGAATATGTATTGGATGTTAACTTGAAATGACTGCTTTTTTACCTTTGTGTGCATAACGAATCCTCCCTCGTTCAACATAACTACCCAAAAGTTAAAATAATAGCTATAAGAAAGAAACTAAAAAAAAAATGTCCAAATCAGACATACCATTTAAGAGCTTAAGATGTACGAAGTTAGATATATAACTACGTATACGCTTCCCAGTGAATTTTTTTTACAATGCATATTTTATTGATTCAATTCGTTGACTTACAAACTGCATACATCATAAAAGTAATTGCCGAAATGGAATTCTAAGTATTCCACAGTAATGAATATATGTGTTTTAGTTATATGAATTAATAATTATACGTCAACGTTTTTAACACTTACGATAAAACGATTGTAGCTATAATTATTATTCACCACTAACCACTATAATTATTACTTACCAGAGTACCAGGCTTAAGGTCTGGTGTAATTTAGATTATGTTCACAAAATGTGTAAGATGATGCAGTACGAGTCAGATTATATGCCTTTATTTAATACGGATAAATAGTGTATAATGATGATGCAGGCTTATTGAGGAGTGGAAAGAGTTGTAGGCTGCGTTGGACAAACTATTTGCGACCTGGCATAAAGCGGGGAACGTTTTCTGCTCAAGAAGATGAAATTATAATACACTACCATGAGAAGCTTGGAAACAAGTAATGTTGAACAAAAAAAATTAATTGATTTCGTATATTAGCATTATGGATAAGTTTTTCTTGACAGAGATAATTCGCGCAGGTGGTCAAAAATAGCGAAGCACATGCCAGGGCGGACAGACAATGACATAAAGAACCGCTGGTATAATCGTCTGAAGAAAGGACTGAGAAAAACCATGCCATACAAGCGTTTATCATCTCCATTAACATCTTCCTACCTTGCCCGTTTAGAGGTTGAGGCAAGAATAGGTAGAAACTTGTTGAAGCTTGCTACTGATGGAAATGTTCACCTGGGCCTTAATTTACTAAGGTCTGCATTCCAATCCAGTAAGATGGTAGCAACTTCTGTGGCATCAGATTTTGTAGATCAAGAACAACATCAACTACTATTATATAATTGTGAAAGATTAGATAAGCACTTTGTGGGAGAAGATCAATTCGTCCCTTGTTCAACAAAATTCAATGCTGATATGCTTAATCAGGGTGGTAACAATAACTTTCTTCCAACAGAAAATAACTATGGGAATTCCATCTTGGCTGTGCTATCAAGTACAGACAATGGATCTGATGAAGCAGAACAACATTTTTCTTCTCCTCCTATGCTGAACATGAACACCCATGGAACATCAATTCCGCCAGAGTCTTACCTCGATCTTACACAATTTGGAGACATATCCGAGGAAATTGTAGAATCGCCAACATCCACAGATTTCATGAATATAGAGTATGACAAAGACTATTGGATAAATATGCTAAAATTGTCAGATAATAACTCAGGTGGCCTTGAAAATGTGTTCAAACATCGACAGTAGCTTGGTAAAGCTCTAGTATAAATATATTTCAGGTCATTTTTCTATAAATTTTCTGTAACTTCTAATTTTTTTTTCAAACTTTTTATTTAATGCCCATCAAAAAATATGTCATTGTCATCTTCTATTTATATTATGACTAAGAAAGATAAACTCAAAATATGTGGCATATTACTCTCGAAAATGGCCTCTTCTATAGCAATTACAATTAATGCATGTCAAGTTAAATTGCAAGCGCAACTCTTAAATTTTTAATAATTGTGGTGCCACAAATTATGATGCTATTAAAAATTCACATTAGTTAGCAGGTCTTGTATATGTACTTTTTTCAAAATCACAAGCTCTATAAAACTATCAATCTAATAGCACACTTTATATTTTTTAAGATCTATGTAATAAAAAATGTCTTCCTTTCAAATATGTGATTTTAATACTGAATATCTGTAACACTTTCAATAAAGGAAGGAATATATATATATCTGAATTAAGATTTAGGGCATTGATGCATAATAGTTTGTCTAACACAATGACTTGGTAATGTTCAAGGTCCCAATGAGCATGTCAAATAAAGCATAGTGATTTCACGTATGTAGACCAAATTGAACTTTGTAATTTGATATATAGATACTTATAATAGGTAGAATGAGTGGATGTTGTCTAGGGGTGTTTAGAGATTGTACTTTTTAAAATTCATTAAAATGCATATTTTGTTAGTGTATATATTGCATACACATAGACTTTAACCCTATTTAGGTGTCAATTGATCCTTTCTCATGCAAGGTTTCAATATAGATAGGAGTCCTTAAAGGTGTCAATTCACTTTTGACACCTCTTCTTACGTTGTCGGTAGGCAACTCGCCACCACTCCATGAGTGAGGAATTCTATTCTCATTTCATGGAGGTTGGTTGCCTCCTTCATTCCTATTTATGTACACCTTCTTGATCTAATACATTGGGACGACTATTATGCAGTCTTGTTTCATTGTTCTTGCTTTCAATCTTCGATTATTAAGGTTCTTTCATGATATCAGAGCTAGATGTGGTTTTTTCTAGGCTATAAGGTGAACTCGTTTAATTGTATGTAAATAAGATTTATGGATTAAACTGTGTGTCTATTTTTTACATCAATGTTTCAGATCATACTCCATGATTCATCAGCAGAATACAATGCAAAACGAGAGAAAGGAATTTCAACCCGTGTTGACCATGCTCTGCTCAGATTGGCATTTTTTGGGATGCAATTTGTTACTGCTACCCCTACAATTTATTTGCAGCTTCGGCCTTTCCCCATGAGACATGATTCAGGGGCAGTCTCTATCTTTTCTAGGTGCGTGGGAATCCAAAAGGTGTGTTTCTTTTTCTATTGCAGGGCACGATTCAATCTGGAGGCTGCGAATTTGGTCTGGTAGGTACGATTTCTAATTGGAAATGCCATAATTTATGATTTGAAGCCCACAAAACTATTGAGATAAGTTTGTCTCAACCTACATGAATGGCGGAGCGCATGAAGGAGATAAGAACAATGCAGTCAACGATGGATAACTAAAAGTATTCATTGCGTATGAAGGAGATAATAACAATGCAGTCAATGATGGATGAGATAATCACGACCGAGTTAACTATATCTAATTCAATGCATGAAGGTTATTTTGCGTTGTTTGTAACTACCGCCAATAGTTATCTTCTTGCTACTTGAGTGTTGATTGTGATATCTTCGTCAGTTGCTGCGATTGGATGTAACTCAAGCTTTACAGTTTGAGTTTGCTTCGGATATTGCAAGATAGAAGTTATCCCCATTTATATTGATTATGATTATATATTCTATGCCTTAGATTATGGAGAATATTGAAATTTGATAATTTCTAAGACGTTGTTATGCTTTCAATATTATCCCGGTTTTTTTGTTGAAGATTGGTGAACACCTGGAGAAGCTTAGTGCTGAGATTGTATTGTAATTATTTGTTACTGATAATACAAAATACTGTGCTTTTCGTGTGTGGGGTTTTTTACCTCGAAAGGTTTTCCCCATGTAAATATATGTGTTATGGTGTTATTCTTTTATGCACGTATTTGAATGTGTTTCCTTTATTTTAACAGTTTAAAGATTTGTATGAATCTACACTATCTCTC
This sequence comes from Sequoia sempervirens, assembly GCA_007258455.2. Taxonomy (NCBI): domain Eukaryota; kingdom Viridiplantae; phylum Streptophyta; class Pinopsida; order Cupressales; family Cupressaceae; genus Sequoia; species Sequoia sempervirens. Next base: position 21,455 of record VDFB02300354.1, read on the forward strand.
CTTCATAGATTAGTGTTGGAAGCGTTGTTCCGCACCTTTGCTTCCTTTTAGTTGGTATCAGAGCTTGGTGAGTTTGGGTCCCATTGTTGGGTAGCGGGTTTTTTATACTGATCTTTGTTTGAGTGGGAGTCTTTGTAGAAGTATTTCAAAATCTTGTTGTAGAAAAAAAGATGGCAGTCACATCCAATAGAATCGAGATGGATAAGTTTAGTGGAAGCAACTTTGAGTTATGGAAGTTAAAAATAAAGGATATGCTCGTGGATAGAGATCTGTGGACTGCAATATCTAAAATAAAACCAACCAAAACGACTTAGGAAGAGTGGGATATGAAGGATCAAAAAGCCAAGGGTGTGGTTAGACCTTTTTTGGCTAATTCAATGCTCCTGAATGTCCATGAAGAGAAGATTGTACAATCTCTTTGGAAGAAGCTTGGAGATGTTTATCAGGCTAAATCCTTGGTAAACAAGGTATTCCTGTGAAAGAAATTGTATTCTCTGAAGATGGAAGATGGGGGATCCATTGTAGATTACCTAAATGCATTTAACATGTTGATTGCTTAGTTGGGTTTTGTTGGTGACAAGATTGAAGATGAGGATTGTTGCATGCTTCTATTATGTTCTTTGCCAGACTCATGGGATCACTTGGTTATAGCTATTGGAAGTACCACCACCAGTTTCAAAATGGATGATGTGGTTCCATTGCTCTTGTCTAAAGAGATGCAGAGAAAATCTTCTGAGATAGACAAGGAAGCACTTTCTATTCGTGGCAGACCTAAAGAGAAAGGAAATAAAAAGGACAAGAAGTTCAGATCAAAATATTGAAGGAGATCTAAGTCTCCTGGCAAGTTCAAGGTGAAATGTTGGAAATGCGGCAAACCTGGTCATTTACATAAAGATTGTAAGGAGGAGAAGAAAAAGAAAGGTAAAGATAATTTCTCTAATTATGACTTTGAAAAATCCTCTCAGGATGATGCAAATGATTTTGTTGCAGCCTTGGCAACTCATGCATCATAAGATGTGTGGTTAATAGACTCAGGTGCTTCTCTCCACATGACCTCACATAGCGGTTGTTTCTCAAAGTATGAAGAGTATGATGGTGGGAAGGTGTATCTAGGTGACGACTCTCATTTGAAGATTGTTGGCCATGGAAGAATCAAGATTAGATTCCTTGATGGTAGAGTGAAGGGGATTGATGGTGTGCTACATATCCCCGATTTGGCACAAAACCTTCTTTCTATAAGTTAAGTAATGAGGGTGTGCAGGTTGTTTTCTCAAATGGAGGATGTAAGATGACAAGAGGATCTATGGTGTTGGGTAAGGGTGTTTGGATTGACACTCTGTACAAGCTAGATGCATGCACTATTCAGTGCAATAGTTCTTCTGATATTCCAAAGAAAAGGCCTTTGGATTCTTCATCCTCACCATCAGATCTAGCAGTGAAGAAGTCTATTGTTTGTACATTTGATGGTCATGCATTCTAGATACCTAAGGGTGCAAGTACTTTGGAGATGAAGCTTCTAGTGAAGAAGATAATGTTATGGCACCAAAGACTCAGTCATATTGGTGAGAAGGGTCTTAGAGCCCTGAAAAATAATAGCCTTGTTGAAGGACTTGATTGTAATCTCAAGTTTGACTTTTGTGAACATTGTGTATATGGAAAAAAAATTGTGTTTCTTTCTATTCCAATTCTCATAATTCTTCTAGGGTTTTGGACTATATTCATGCAAATGTGTTTGGTCCTGTGAATGTTCCTTCATTAAGAAAATCTGTATATTTTGTGTCTTTCATAGATGATTATAGTAGGACATTTTTTTATTTCCTTAGGAGTAAATCTTAAGTGTTTAATCAATTTAAAGAGTTTAAGGATTTGGTTGAAAATCAAACTCATCTAGAAATATTAAATTTTTGAGGACTGAGAATGGTGGTGAGTTGTGTTCAGAAAAATTTGATAGGTTCTATAAGGAGCATAGGATTGAGAGACATAGGACAACTCCATACACCCCATAGCAAAATGGAGTTGTAGAGAGGATGAATAGGACGCTGATGGAGAGGGCTAGAAGTATGCTCAGTGGTGTTGGTCTTGAGAAGAAGTTTTGGGCCGAAGCTGTAGCCATTGCATGTTATCTGATCAATAGATCTCCTACATCATCTCTTGCCGAAAAGACACCCATGGAGGCATGGTCTAGTAAGAAGCCTTCAATGAGACATCTTAGAGTTTTTGGTTGCGAGGCTTATGCTCATGTTCCAAGTGTTAAGAGGTCTAAGTTGGAGGATGAGGCAATTAAGTGTATCCTCATTAGCTATGGTTTCGGTGTGAAGGGGTACAAGCTTTGGGATCTAGTGATTGAGAAGGTTCTCCATAGAAAAAGTGTAATATTTTAGGAGTTGAAATATTCCATAATTGAGCTACAGCCAGAGAAAGAGGAGAAACATAATAAGGAGGTAGTTCAAGTTCCACTTACTCTAATGAAAAGTGAACTACGTACTCCTATTGAACCTAGTGATGAGGAGATCCCTAGAAGCTCTGAAAGTTCTAAAGAGGTAGAACCACAACCTCAACAATTTATGAGGTCTACACGTGATAGGCGGCCACCAGAGAGGTTTGATTATTCACCAGAAAGATTTGGTTATTCATTGTTGGATTCCAGTTGTACTTTTTCTTTGATTTCTAACACTAATGAGACTAGGACTGTTAGAGAGGCTATGGGTATGAGTGATGTAGATTCCTAGATGAAAGCCATGGATGAAGAAATGACTACTTTGAAGAAAAATAATACATGGGATCTAACACCTTTTCCTAAAGGATGAAAACTTGTTGGATGTACATGGGTGTTCAAGAAGAAATATGGTCTTGATGGTAGTGTTGAAAAGCACAAGGCATGGTTGGTCGCAAATGGGTATTCTTAGGTGGAGGGAATTGACTATGGTGAGATATTATCTCCTTTTGCGAAGCTAGAATCTATTTAGTTCTTGTTATCACTTGCATCAGTGTATGATCTAGAAGTACAATAGATGGATGTGAAGATAGTGTTCCTTCATGGCGATTTGTAGGAAGACATCTATATGTCACAATCAAAGCATTTCATGTGGTAAAAGGTAAATAAAATATGGTTTGCAAGTTGAAGAAGTCTTTATATGGTCTTAAGCAGTCTCCTAGAATGTGGTACAAAAAATTTGTAACTTCTATGTTGTCTTTGGTATTTCTAAGATCTAAATCTAACCATTATGTATATTACAAATCTGATAATGGTCACATTCTCATAATTACATTGTACATAGATGATATGTCTTTTTTTGGGAATGGTATGAATTTAATTTCAAATCTGAAGTCTCAATTGTCAGCACAGTTCGAGATGAAGGATCTAGGTGTAGCAAGGTATATTCTAGGGATGGAGATCAGGAAAGATAGAGCTTGTATAAAGCTTTGGTTAAGCAAGAGCAACTATGTAAATTCAGTGTTGGAGAGATTCAACATCGCAGCTTGCAGGCAGTTAGTTGTTACCATGATGCTGGGGACGAAGCTTTCTGTGAGGATTGTCCAAAATTTCCTACTGAGATGGAGGACATGACTAGAGTACCATATGTGAGTTTTGTTCGTAGCTTGATGTATGCAATGGTTTGTATGAGGCCATACACTGCTCAAGTAGTGGGATTCCTTAGTCGGTATATGGCTAATCCTGGATGGGTACATTGGGATGCAGTAAAGAGAGTGTTTAGATATTTGTGGGGTACTTCCAAGTACTCTCTATTTTATCATGGTTATTCTACTGGTTCTCAACATTCTATAAATATTCATGAATATGTGGATTCATATTGGGTAGGTGATTGTTGGCCTCCTACAATGATTTAACAACTAAGCTCTTACAGCCATGATTCAAAGATTGGACATCTAAATTGAATATCCATTCAATCATTATGAAGGTTCATTTAACTTGTCAAACTAGGGACATGAACTTGAAATGGGTCAGCACAGTATGTGCACTAGGAACTCAAAGTAGCCATTTAAATTCTACAACTAAGGAAGATGCAATGTTGAAAGTAAATTGGTTGGAAAGGAATAAAATAAATGTTGAACATCAACCAACAACCATGCTAAGCTTGAAATGTATGACAAAAATAAAAATCTGAACAATAAACAAAAAACTTTACTATGTCTACTTTGGCTATAGGAACAGTCACAAAATGGAATTCTAGTGGATGCAGGAATAGTTAGCACCAAATTCTTAACTAATCACTAAACAAAAAGTAATAACTAGGCTGAACTAAGCTAAAGGAAAGATTGCTCACCATGTGGGCCCCCTTGGATGAGTATCCTCTAAGTATACTATTGAAAACTCAGATGCTTGAACTCAGAACTTTATTTTATTCATCAGGAAACATGAGTACAAAAGAGTAGCATAATTGTATCACTGAAAACTAAGAATGCAAGTACAATATTAGATCACATAACCTTCTAAAAGGAGCATCTAATCCTTATTTATACTACCATCTAAGCAAGGCGGTCAACTCCACAAACTAGGAGGATGCCAATTTAGGGAAAGCAAAGAAAATGGAGAGGCGGTTACACGTGCATGGAATCTGGTCAGACATGTCCCTAGATTTAGCACAGTTGTAACACCAATATTTCTCAACAACATTAAAGTCCACTACAAGGTGGGTACATTTGGTTTGCATGGGGAATGTCTGGTCGTTGACCTCCTTTGACCTTTAAATGATTCCCTTACTGGATGTTATGGTGCATGCCTAGCTAGTGATGTCTTTCTCAATTTAGTATCTTCAAATTATATCTACATCACAATGTTAGCACGCACAATAATTCCATATCCATAACTACCTTAAAGAAAATTCATTAACCACATGCAGAATTAATACAAATAGTCCATATAACATGCCAATGCCATTAAAGGTTTGGAGAAACAAGATTAAGCCCAATGTCAATAGTTCTAAGGAAATATCATAAAAAGTATCAAAACTTAACATCAAGGTCCATGATATCTTTATCAAATAAACCATAAATTCTACCCAAAACTAGACCATAAACTAGGATCATCACTCTCCCCAACTTAAGGTCTTGCTGGTCCTCCAGTAGGGGAAGGGTTGTTCTTCTGCTTGGTCAATGCTCTAAAATTTGCAACTGACAACTACCCTGCATTAGTGTTTTCTATTCATGAATCAGGATCCCAATAGAATCCTCTCAATCTGTCCAATATGCTCCATCTCTATCTCTCTACAATAATATCATAGTTGTAAAATTTGAAGTTTGGTACAGGCCACATTAGGAGGGTTGGCTAAAAAGTCAGGGGAAGCTAAAATTGTCTCTTTGTTCTTCCAACCTGTACATATTTGTCAATTCTCTTAAGTGTTACAACATAGTTCTAGATGGCATGAGGCTCAACCTGTTTTAGCTCATCAGTTAGGTTGTTCCATCTTTGTGAGAGGTATCTCTTCATGGTTTCCTCTTTTGCTTTTTCCTTTAACTCATACTCACTGTAGACTACTTCTATCCAAGGCATAATGCTATTACTATAGCTAGAACTGAAAAGAATTCTATGCCATTCCATATAAACGTCCCTCGAGGGTTCCTTGATTCATCCTTCATGGGCAAAGGGATGTTGGACTCCAATTGCTTATAAGCCCCATGTTGTTTTCCCCAACTAATCTCATTTTGTACTTGAGATAAATGCCCTTAATTGAACATTTTCAACATACAACAGTAGGTTCCAATCATGGTCTTGAGTCACAACATAATTATGCAAATAAAACTCACATAGCAAATTCTTCATTTCTGGGGAAGCAATTCAATAAGCATTAAAAAATTCAATAGGGGTCTCAATAGAAGGGTTCAAACCTGAGACAATTCTTCCCAGCTTAAAAGAAATATATTTCTCCTTCAAGTGCAACACATAGAACCTTGGAGGGGCCCTACAATCTAAAATATGTGGTACTAAGGCTGCCTATCATCCATGTTTTTCTTCAATAGAGCAATTTTTGCATCCTTGTCTTCAATCTCCTCATCTTTATTTTGAATTTCCTTCTTCAATATGCACTTCTCCTCCTTCCATTCTTCTTATCTTCTTTGCATTTCCTTCCATAAATACATAGCTACCATGTGCATTGAGAAATAAGGGGGTTTATGCATTCCTACCATCATTTTCCATGTCATAGATGCTTGCTCTCCATATAGTACTAACTACAAGGATTTATGTTGTCTCGTTAATTCAGGCTATAGGGGTATTGATTGTTCTTATTTTTTCTATTATTGTAGGAACTCTTGCTATAGGATCTCTTGCTACAAGATCTCTTACTATAGGAAATCCTGAGGGTATGTGCAAATCATCATGGTAAAAACAAGCCCTTAAGTGGCAAAAAAATCAAAGTTAGGAAACTTGATGTAAAAATTTGAATAAGTTATCTATATTATTTAAAAATATGTAAGAATAGAATTTGTAGAAAATTGAATGTAGTTTATAAACTTCTAGGTTTTTTAATCTATTTGTAAAATTGAAATTTAAATCTGTAGTACTTAAATTCGGGGAAAAAATATAAGAAGTAGGTTATATTTGACCACCCGTAACCACAATAAAATGATAATATTTTTTATAATATTTTAGATATAAGTAGAGGACTCATGTCCAGATGTGATGCATATTTTTTTGTAATTTTTTCCAAGTAAATAATTAATTATGAATATTTTATTACAACTTTTCATAAATACAAAAATTTGTATGTCCGACCACCTTAACTTGGTCTTGAAACTTCATGAAATTCATTTTTTTAATCCTATAGTATGCAAAGAGCATAGAATGTGACACATGTTTTGGATTCAAAAAATGTGATACCGTTTGAAAGCTATAAATGTTTTTCAATCAGTCCTATCGATTAGGACTTTAGTTGTAATTTGAATAGAAAATGAATAATAATTACTTATTAAATTCAAAGTAAAAGCATAATTTATATTGGTGGAAAGCTGAGAATCTCCTTTAGAAACCCTCTTTGTTTCATAAATTTTGGGTAAAACAAGTCATCGACCATACCCATCATATTGCCACTTTTTGGCCCATCATGATCTTGCACATACCCTAGTTTTCCTCATACCCTTGATTCTCCACTTGTTTTGCAATCACTAGTACAAAAACAACAATAAATGACTAAATAAACTACTAAAAATTGCATATAAATGACTAATTTTGGTCATGTGACCATTAGTAGTTTATTGGCGGTCATTTATAACACGACCAAATTTATGACTAAACTATTTTAGTTATTTATTTAGTCATTTATTTGGTCATTGATTTAGTCATTGATTTAGTCGTTAATTTAGTCATTAATTTAGTCATTGATTGTTGTTAACTAGTCATTTATTTAGTCATGATAGTGACTTATTTAGTCATATATTTAGTCATTAATTTAGTCGTATATTTAGTCATTAATTTAGTCATTGATTGTTGTAAACTGGTCATTTATTTAGTCATTACTTTAGTCATATATTTATTCATTGATTTGGTAGTATATTTAGTGCATTTTTAATTGTATCATTTGGTAGTTTAATATTTATTTTATTAATAAAAAATATTACTTATCAACTATCTAAAAGATTTGCACAATAAAACAATAATGAGAAGGTAAAAATAGCTTATTTTATTAATAAAAAAGATGTTACATACAACTGTGTAAGCTTGAAAATGGAGTTACAATTTGTTGTCCCAACATGAAAGAACTTGAATAGATTACAATACATTTCTGAAAGGGAAAAAAACTAGCTGAAATATGCTCCAAAACCTTTCCTTTATGTTCAACAACTTACAAAAGAATAGGAACATGACTATTCTTTTATATCATAACCTATAGTCTCTTACCCTTGTAATACTTGTTGATCCTTTAACTGTCATTTGTGCATGACTGTTCATCATAACCTATAGTCCCTTACCCTTGTAATGCATAAGTACATGATACATCTTTGCAAAGGAACTTGCATTCTATGATTGTGATAAAGCTCCAATCATCTGTAGGCTGCTCTCATTCTGATTACTATCATCTTATGGCCATGTTAACTGTTACTTAATTGTTTCTCTTACCATTGAACTATCCCTTAAAAAATTTGATCATTTACCTCTTCATCTTTATATCTTGCTGGTTTCTTTATCACTAATCACTAATCCTACCAACTGAAGTAATTTGAGTCATTTTCCACAACTTTCCTTCCTATCAGCAACTCTAGAAGAACAATACCATAGCTGTAAACATTAGATTTCTCATTAAGCCTTGAGGTTCTTGCATATTCAGGGTCAATATAACCAGTAGTACCCATAACATAGGTGGAGGTGTGAGTTTTGGCCGAGGAAATGCACTTGGAAATGCCAAATTCTGACAAATGTGCTTCGAAGTTGTCATCTAAAAGAATGTTAGATATCTTTACATCCCTATGAAAAATGCATGGGTTACAGTCATGATGAAGATATGCTAATCCTTTTGTAGCACCATAGGCTATCTTTAGATGAGTATCCCAGCCTAATTTAATATTCTTTGATGTTCCTACACAAAAATTTAAAATGTTTGTTAGGTTCTCCTCAATCTATTTTGATAAAATGGTAGAAATAATTATTGGACTCATATTTCATAAATCTATCATGTTTCTACATAACATCATTTGCTCAGCATGTAGGATGTCCCAGAGACTTCCATTTACCATGTAGTCATAAAATAGAAACAAGAAAAATATAGAACTGCATAGTACTAAAAAAAATTAAAAAATGAACCTGGAAGAAAGGATGCTGAAGACATTCAGCTGTAGTTGGCACCTGCATTTTCTATACAGCCTCGACTTTGTCCACCTAGTCCAAAACAAAAGCATGTGAACCAAGTTAGAATCCCCACATAATCATAAAGGACAAAAAACTTCGTATATTGACAACAAAAGTAAATACTAAACAAGAACACTTCTCGAACTGCATTCACAAGCATAAATTTAGAAATATACTATTACTAGATTAGAAAGAGAGTACTTTGATAGAAAACAAATAAGAGACAAAAAGTGAAGAATAGTTAGTTTAAAAAATAGACGGGATCTCTAACATAAGATATAAGAGACCAGTAGCTAGAGTTACAAGGGAAACTTGCCAACTGTTTAAGAATCCCACAGCAAGCCCTCAAAAAAATGTTGCCATGTTATGGACATAATTTCCCACCTAGTTCATCAACACTTCAATTTGTCAATATTTTGACCTCTTATCAAGCCGACCTCAAGTGACATACAATATAATTTTTACCCAGGAAACAGACTCATTGGTTCCTCAATAAAAATAAAGATAATAAATTATGTATTAAAGACCTTTTTTCTTTTCAAGAATATAAGAGTTATGGGAACATACTTTCTCACTCAAAGTAGATTGAATAAGTAGCACATCACTTAACACTTGACTCACAATATCTCCATTATTTCCATATGTGTCAAAAAAACTCATGTCCTAGTTCATCAATACTTGAACATATTTGGACCTAATAACTGTCGCTTGTCTCTCTCCAGTAAGAATCCAATATGAAACCTTTGTGAAGAATATTTCACAGAAGTCATATCAATAATAACATGGAACAAAAAGTTAAATACACCCTAATACCCAAACCACATGCATATTATAAGAAAACAAAAAATAAAGGACAGGATTGAGTTTCAATAAAGTTGAAACAACCCAGGAAAAAAAAATCATCATGCTTTACTAGACCCTAATCAAAATAAATGAACATGTAATCTATATTGTAAAAAGGAAGCAGCTTACCAATCCAACTAGCCACAAAAACACCTCCTGCTATGTATACATTAGCAGTCGCATACACAAGAATGCAACAATCAATGGATAGGAGTCCACTACATGTCGTCATAAACAATCCCGGGAAACTCGTCGTCGGTCGTCAGCGATAAATAATTTCCAACGCTAAGAAATTCTATTCACGGCTGGGCTGACAAAAATCCTGACGAAAATTTGAAACCAAAAAAAAGCTAGAAAAAAATTGAAGAGAGGATCTAAAATAGCCGATGAGCTCTGCATTGTCAAAACCAATAGCTTTAGTCAAGGTAATAAGTATAGCAAACTATTTTTGATAGAAACAAGAAAAAAGCCAGTGTGACCTAAAATCAATTCTCTAGTCATGCTAGCTATTGATCCATAAATGCATAAGCATAGACTATGAAATAAATATTATTCAAATAGTCGCATCCCCCTTAATCTATCTATTTATCAATCATAACCCATGTCAAAAATCTCCTTTTGCATCCACCTACATACCAATATTCCATGATTGTTATAATTGTGGGTGAACCGCCCCCTGCAAGAACCACATATACAAATAAGAGGGGTGACACCTAATCCACCTTACTCACCCTTCCCATATTTTTCATCATGCAACCCTCATGCAATCATGCACATCACATAGATACCAAGGATAGAAAGGCACAAACCTATAAGAACTTTTGTTTCTGACACCAATTTATTGGAACAGGAATAGTGTTATGATAAGATTTCAAATACACAAGCAACTTTGGATCTGTTGCTATTGCATCCCATACCTGCAAGTGTGAGTGCAAGAATCAATAGCAATTTCAATTACAAGAACCCAACATAGAAGAAAAAGTGAAAAAGAGGCAGTAAAACACCCAACAAAGAGCAACAATATTGATTAATCCAAAAATCTGCCACTAAAAAGGTGAGCAATGATCAGTTAGATCATTACCTTATCTCCCAAGGGAAACCAAAATTAGTTTATAAAGAAATCATTTCTTATCTGATAGTAGAAGCATCGTACTAAAGCACACAAGTTTCCTATTATATAAAAAGACGATGTCCAGTTAGAGCATTACTTGATCCCCCAAGCCCAACAAAAATTACTTTATAAAGAAACCATGTCTTATTTGATATTAAAAGCAAGGTACTAAAACACACAAGTTTCCTACTATATAAAAAGATGATGTAAGTGACAAATAACTAGAATACAATTCTCTTTATCCTTGACATTTAAACAAAAACAACAATTAATAATCTGACAATATATAAGATGCAACTAAAAATTGAATACAACATTTTCCTATATACCATAAGAAGAGAAACAAGTCGCCATATACCTCAACAACATCTGGCCAAGAGCACAATTGCTTAAGTTCAGCAATTTTCATTCTACGCTGAAGTTGTGTCAAAAAAACAAAAAAATAGTTTCTATGAGAACAAATAGAAATATTTAAAACTAGCACTTGCACCCATAGGAGGTTCAAGGATAAGCCAATAGGAAATTAAAGGTAAAATTTAAATGTGTTTTAATATTACATTAAATGAAGTACTACAATCATTGCCCGTATATCCAGCAAAATTTCTTCTCATAAGGCAGAAAGTTTTGTTCCCTCTGTAGATGGAATAATTGATCTTTTAGATTTAGACAATTCTTAAGGGTCAGATGCATTAACAATCCAAAAATTTCCACCATTGATATACCATTACAATCCAATAGTGTAGTGTCTTCTATAGAAGAAACAAATGATAGCACAAATGAAATAATTAAAAAATATTTAGCAAGTTGAAAAATTATTGACAAAATGCTGGGCTTTCTTCAAATAACAATGTTGCAGATAAAAATAGAAATTTGATGCTGTAATTTTGATGAAGCTCCTCAAAACCCTACTCATATGAAGAATGAGTCTGATCCATATGTGAAGTAAAAGATTATTAGGCCATTTGAGCTCAACAATACAAGTATTGCAAAATGTTAATTTTCAAAGAAGACAAAGATGGATTTATCAACACGTTGAATGGAGTTGGTAAGTTACTAGAAGTTACTGAAAAACAAACTGAAGAATCAAATTTTGAACAATTAATGTAGAAGTTTGAACCCACAACAAACCTGTTGACTAATTGTGTCCTCGCCAGGTCCTACAGACAGAGAGCCTGAACTAGTATAATCCAGCCACATATCTAACCACATATTGCGTTCAATAGTATCTTTTGTCATTTGTGGTAAACTTGAATATATGCTTGAACCTCTTCTAGTTGTTTTGACCTGTCTCCAGACTTGTCTTCGTCGTAGGAGGGATTTCTATTTTTAGGAGATGAATCGCACTTCTCAATTTTTGCATTTTGCAATCCTCCACTTTTTGTTGGAAGCTCATTCTTTTTGTTAATAGTGTCCAATGGAACACATACTACAAACAAAACTTACTCATATTGAGTTTCATCCATCCCCATTATAAGCTCAAAAATTGCTTCACATGTAGCATCCACAACACCTACTGCCTTCATTGCTCTACTGCAACTTCATGGCTGCACACACCACTTACTCTATAACTCTTTCTATGAACACAACAATAATAAAATTCTTTTAATTGAATTGAGAAGTTAAAACACTTTTCTAATTGTATTGAAAAGTAACAAGTGATATACCAAGTAGTCAGCTTCCAAAAGCTCTTCAAAGATCCTAAGACCTGTACAAAAAAAAAAAACCTATAAGTAACGATCCTGTTGTTTTTAAGTATTTCTCTAAATTTGATCCTAATTTCTATTCACAAAAAATAAATTAGTAGAAAGTTTCATTTGCTACATTTTTTCAATTGCTTAATAATATTTGAAAGCCTCATTCAATTATCATTCCTCCTATTTTTCCACAACCTTTTTTTATTCTTCCAAACATTTGGATCACTCTAAATACTTTCCCACCCTCATAAAATCGTTTGTCCATACTTTGTGGAGCATTCTCCCAAGTTCTCTTATGCCGTTGGGTATATATTGTTTTATTTTGATTCATGGTTTCCATTTAATTTTTTCCCATGTTGAGTTGTCGGAATTAAGGCTTGTTTAGAGGAGTCTACAGAAGGTGCTGGTGGTCATGAAGGATTTGGTCACATATGCCAACTTCAATTGGTTGGAAACTGGGTTTTCTTTACAAGCCGGATTCAATATTGGAAGCGCAAATATTGTTTGTAAGAAAAATACCTCAGTTAACAAGCTATAGGAGGCCATGGCCCATAGTTATTGAAATGTAGGGATTTGACAACAATGTAAGAAAAATACTCTTCTATAGCAAATATTTCAAATTATTCTAATTGAAACCATAATGACCCTGCAACAACATTGTGGGAGTTTGAAACAAGATTGAGTTATACTAGCTCCTCGATGGGGTCATTCCTAGAAAAGGCAGGTTTTAAATGTTGGATGCAGGGTACCCATTGTAGTGGGGCATTGTAAAGCTTGCCATGGTGATGGCAGATTGACATAGCTACTTTCAACATATTTATATACTTCATATTTGTGGACAATGATTGTCACTATGATTCAGCTAGTTGTTTCCATCAGAGAGACAATTGGATTATGAAGCCTGTTTTTGATATGGGGGGCATAGATATGTATGTGCCAAGGGGCTGGTTTAACTCATTAAGGCCAACTTGTGACTGCCATGTGCTAGCTGATCACTTTTCACATGGCAAGCAACAAATTTTGTATTTTCTATGCTTTAAAGTTATCTAATATTAATAGCATTGTCAAACAGTATCTATAAAACATTTGCATCATGCTTGCCTTAATCCCACACCAAATAGAGCATATGTACAATTCGCAATTGAATATAATTATGATGTTATTACACAATGAACACATAGGAAAAACATCCATGGAAGGCCATATACAATCTATATACATATGTACCAGTACTGTAAAATACTATCAGACCATTTGGAAAGCTTGGGTATTGTTCAAGTTGTGAGTTAGCTAGTTGTTGTTAGCCCTAAATTGAGTCACAATCTAAAATATGTAGACATATGTTCTCAAAAATATATTGAATTCTTTAGATATAGGTACTAAAGCTAACAGACCAACTTTCCTTGTTTACACCAAGAGAGGGTGATTCAAGTAGCATCTAGGTGCAGAAGCTTCTAAATAACATATTAGTTAACATTTGGCAGCCTAAAGCATTCATTATTTCCCTTGATCTCTTTGTATTGTCAAGGAGCAGAAGTCCTTGAGCCATCACATTGACATCATTAATTTCAGCACTAACAATAGCATTCCTACAACATCTATCCACTTAGCACCAATTTCCATTGTTCACCTCAGCACCAGCACCAGATAAGTGTGAAGCCAACTTTCATGATGCTAACTCGGCACCAATAGCCTGAACTGGGCACCACTGTCTTAGTAAATTCTGAAATATAAACTGTTTCATCTTCCCCTAAGGCCTTTTGAGCTTTGATATTGCACTTATGCATTAAATATGTATTCTAATCAAGAGATTGAGTGTTCTAATGTTATGGATGATAAGTGGACATATGTTTCCATCTCTTCTTGGAGAGTTTCCATGTACAGAAACTTTCAGACTAGTACAAGTTTAATTTCAGATCACAATACCAAAAAAATTCTATGTAAATGGCGGTTCCATCTTCTCTTTATGTTTCACTTCCCCCCGATATGATTTATTTCTAGATGCCTATTTACATACAAGAAGCCTAAATTTATAGGCTAGGACTCACAAAGACATTTAATGTTTCCAACTTTTGCTTAACAAATTCTATCTCTCCACCTTTATTTTTTGTACTGAACGTGCCAAAAACTGTTGTCACAAGGATAACACCTTTAGCCAAGTGTGAAACTTAGCTATCTTGTGAAACATTGGATCATCTTCAACTGTGGGTTATCTATGGTGAAGATGAACTTCCAGAGCGGGCTAGGTTCCCTAGATGGACCTCCTAAAACTACTACTTGATCAAGAAAAGGGATAGAAGAACTCAAATCAAAAGAATACTAACCCTAGGAGGTGATGCACCAATGATTAAAATCTGTATTGCAGCCTCAACACATAAACTCTCCCAAAATCTCAACAAGTCTTCACACAACTCAATTCTCTACATGCTCACACATCATTTCATAAGAAGGTCAACTGATTATTTAGAAGGAAAACCAGAATGTTCTCACAACCAAAATTTTGGCATTCATAGCACAATTTATGACTTGCATATAACATATATCTTCTGCTCAAAGGTATTGGAATGAGACAACATATTTGAGGACTAATCATTAATCACAGAAAATATGCATCAATCACCCATACACACACAATATAACAAATATTGAGAAGGTAAAGTCACTATATTTTATTGATCACAAGGTGCTTCAAAAGCTTCATACAAATTTGAATGTTCTACTTGAAACTACTACTGTAAATTGAGGAAAATCTCTCAAAGACAAGTTATAATTGATATCCTTTTGCACAAGGAAAAAGAAGAAAGGAAGAACTAGCTGGAAAGAGTTAAAAAATTTCTTATAGAACAAATCTTCAACTAAAAGAAGTTGCACCTCGTGGAAGACATTGAATGTGCAAGAAGAGTTGAATTGAAAGTGAACTCATGCAACCTTTGGTGAAAAGGAATTGACTTGAATTGCTGCCTCTTTGAGTTTTGTTTAACTCTATGTAACTCCACCTCCAATCTGAACTTGAACTGCACTCCAAAATTGCATGAAATAATTGAAAAAGTTTAGTTTACACTCTTTGCATGAGGTCTTCAAGCTGCTGGACGTATAAGGCAAAAAAGCCTCTTTTTTAGGGCCTCAAACTGCCCCAATTTGCATGATTTTAGGCTCAAACTCCCCCTAACTTGAGTTGTGACCACATGGGTTTCTAAAAAAGGCTTAAATTATCCCTAAGTGCACCAACATTGAGCATAAACAGGTCACTTAAATCCCCTCAGTTTGAGAAAACTAATGCATGATGATGGTTGTGTGAGTTACTTGCATATAACTAGGCCTTCAAGAGTTTGCATAGGTTAGTTCATAGTTTAACTTTGAAACTCTACTCTTTCAATGTCTTTGCACAGTCCTATTGTCCTCAAAAAATGCTTCCCTTCATAAGGCTGCTATAACATAAACCACCTTCCATTAACAAAGATCTTGCTTCTTCTACCTTGATGATTCATATGCTTCTTGAAGTTACTGTGTTTCTACTTGCAAAAGGACTGTTCTTATTCATTATGTTTGAATACACTGTCTTTAATCATTTATGACTGCCCTCATTCACCCCTCTGCAAATCATTATCATTTTGACTTCTAAGATAGTCATATAATTGCCATATGCCTTTTGAAGACTTTGAAATTCTGCCCTCATGTGTGCACCTTCATAGTGATATTGCTGCCCTTTCTTGTCTTGAGTGTCCTAGATGATCAACTTAATTGCTGTCATCATTTGTGCATTAATTGTTGTCCTTATTGACCATTATTTGCTGCACTTATTTGGAGATTAATTTTTGTCCTTTGCAAGCATTATTTGCTGCTCTTTTCACTGTCATTATTTCTGAACTTTTATGTGTCATGATGGCACTTCAAGTCTGCAATTATGACTATCTTTATTGCTGCTCATTTTATGCTATTACTGCTGCTCCTTTCATGACACTATTGCTGATCTTTTCATTGTCATTATTTCTGCACTTTTATGCATCATGATGGCACTTCAAGTCTGCAATTATGACTGTCTTTATTGCTGCTCTCTTTATGGTAATATTGCTGCTCCTTTCATGGCAATATTGTTGATACTCAGTACTTCCATCATCCCTTTGCTTGGTGACTGTGCTTAAATGCTAAAGATACTACTCTATTTTCCCCTTTTAATGTATGGTGACTATCATATTTGTTCCTTTTTCCATGTGAGCATCATATTTATTATGACCTTTTGTCATTTGAACTTTCACTGGACTGTCATCTATTATTATGACTGCAGAGCTGCCATAAGATGATTGTCATAAATTGCACAATATTCTTGAACCTTGGAGTATTATATCGTCATGAGTATTATTATCCTATCTTGTTTGTACAATCATCCTCATTATAACTTCCTGTTGATTTATTTCTAGATGCCTATTTACATACAAGAAGCCTAAATTTATAGGCTAGGACTCACAAAGACATTTAATGTTTCCAACTTTTGCCTAACAAATTCTATCTCTCCACCTTTATTTTTTGCCTAACAAATTCTATCTCTCCACCTTTATTTCTAACTACCTTTTGAATAGTTCCAATGAGTCATTTACATTAGGATTGGATAGATGAAAAACTATAGCTAACTAGCTAACAATAGATTTCCTCATCATTTCCTCCCTGCTTATGAGGAAATTGTCCCCAATTAATAAATCAGACTTGGATAATCCATTGGAAAAGATGTATCCGAGAACCACTTGGTCTGTATTGATAAGAGTTCCAACCAATAAAGTATGTAATGCCTTTTCTCTTGTAGTTGGTGCCAGACCAAACATCAAGAAAGGTAAATTTGGAAGTCAGGGTGAGCATTAGAAGTTTCTTCCTCCAAGTTAAGATAGCTCATACAACTTGAGAATAACATTGTGGATTCCAAGCAGAGCTGAAAGATCGATTCAAAAGGTATTAGACCAATCTACTTAGAGAAAAAATGTAAAGTCTGTATCCAACACACTTAAACTAGTGATATTGTTTGTTGGGAAACTTTTGTTCATCCAAGTGAAGCCAAACATGATCACTAAATTGAGAAGAATCAGATGTCATTATCAATCATGAAATCCCTGGAACTCGGACTGAGTTTGATGTAGAATGTCCTAATTTTTCCTGTGAATCTTATCCAAAATCTTCACAAATGAGGAAGCTTTATCTTGATCCTTCAGCTGGTGAGATGTATTTAGAGTTGGAAGCACAAAGGAAATCTCATAAGTGCCAAAGATTAGAGGTCACAACAAACTTCAAAAGGACAAGGCCCTATAGAAACATGGCTAGCCTAATCATAGATATGTTGAATGAGGTGAAAATAGATGTCTCACTACCTACTCTTCTAATGACAATGGAAAGAGCCTGGACTAAAGTTTGATTGACAATTTCAGTGTAGCCTTCAGTCGACAAATGAAATGAAGTAAAAAGTGCAGCTTAAAACATAAAAGATTCCACAGTGATTCCTAAAATTGACTCAAGAAGCATCAGTCATGATCTAAAATGATGAAACTACTCTTAACATACTTGAAGAAAAAATCAATACCTTGTAGAGCATCAATAGTCTTCGAAACACAGCATAAAGCTAACAATTTGGAAAACTGACAAACCACAACCAAAGATGTAGCCATGAAGGTGCTAAGTGTTGGGCCGATCACTAACTTGTTTATGCAAAGCAGGTCAATAAAAGTACCATTGGAGGTGTCATGAAATCTTATATGCCAAAATGTCCATCATGCGAGGAAGAATGAGCTTTCTTGAGAAAATATTAGCAAGAAGGGCCCATGGAAATTGAAAACTGAGATAACATATAAAATAACCCACCCATAAATTATGGTCAAGGAAAGGTGTCTAGTTCACCACCAATGATTGTCACAAAGCTTCAACAATTGAACTAAACTAAGTATCTATGAAGTAGAGACCTTTCTACTTATCATAGGCTGCACATTATGTATCCAAAAATATAAGCACCTGAGGAGGACGAATACTAAGATCTACCACTTTGTTGGTGAAGCCCATCCTCTCCTTTATTACTAAACAAAATTGTTTAATGTAAGATACACACTTCAAATGTTGATGTTCTTCAATCTCCAACTAAGAGTTCAAGAACCAAAGTGGCTGGTGATCAGCATATAGAATTACCATCTTACCAAGAAGATAATAGTGCCATTACTTTAGCACTTGAACAAAGGCATAGAATTCATTCTCATAGGTGCCATAATTGAGCTTCGTTTAAGAAAATGCTTCAGAATGATAAGACACTAGATATCCTTGTTTAAGTATCACGCCTATGGTGTATTGGCAAGCTCTCCTCTCAAGTTTAGATGGTTATTAGAAGTCTGAGACTAAAAAACACTACAACATAGCAAAGAGCCTTTTCCAAACAATAACATGCTTCAGTAGTCTAGGTGTTCCAATAAAGATCCTTCTAACTAGTGAGCCAACAATGAAAATAGACTATGTGCAAGTAGTTATGAATTAACTTTCTATAGGAGTTCATAACCCCAAAAAATATTCAGATCTCAAAATATTGGATGGTGTAGGCCACTCCTGGGGGACCTTTACTTTATCTAGATCCCCACATAGCCAATGCTCATTAATCAAGAATCCCAACTACTTAGCTAGGGATTCACCAAAGGAGGACTTCTTCATACTAGATTGACCATGATGTATCCAAAGAAGATCCAAAATTGCCTACATATTGACTAAACACTTGTTCCAAGACTTGTTTTTGACAAAGAACACATCTAGATTGGCGACAAAATACTTAGTCTCTCTAAACCCTAAAAGCATAATAAAGTTCGGACTTCTCTATCACCAAAACCCTAAAACCATAGTCACCGTGAATCAAAAGTTGAGGAATGGAGATTGGTCCCAGTGGCCATACCCACACCATCTCATGCTAATTGTATTTAATTCTAATATAATCATGCCCTTATTTATAAACTCCCGTATCCTATTTCAACATGACATCCTCGTTTCCATGCCCCACATCTCCAAGAGACCGGGCCTTAAGAATTTTCAGTGCTGGGAAAATAAGGGTTTGAATTGTAACACTTTACTAGCCAACGTTTATAGGAGACCAGGTTATAAATATTGGATGAATCGAGACTTGAATGACAACACAACTTCTTTTTCTAGTTTACCTTAAATTGGATGGGTTCCCAATCACTTTCAAGGCACAATATATATTTAGGTGTTTGAAAAATCTTAATGATTAATTTATTTTCCATTGAAAAAGTGGTAGTCAGTAGTAAGAGGCAGTTAGGAAATGAAAAACTTACAAGTCAGCCATAGATATCGATAGGGAAATCACAACAAATACATGACATCCTAGTTCTCGAAGGCAAGATTCAACATCTGACCAGAGTTGTGCTTTTTTAACCATTTCTTGAAAGCAGGATTTTGCTAGCATATGACAATTAATTCATAAAGAAACTATGTGGGGAGTACATATGAATGAGCCCTCATTTTCAATTAAGATGAGCCAGTGTTAAAAGTTAATTTTTGCTTTCCTCCCTTCTGCGAGAGCATATGGGTGAATCTATTTAGCAACTATTCTTTTGTACATATGATGTATATTATCAATATGCACATCCTGGTGTGTGGGGGATGTGCACTGATATTTAGCAATTAGCATTCATAAAGAAAATTGAAAATCTCTTGTAGAACCATGCCATAACTGTAGACATCAGAGATCTTGGCATTGAAATTTTCATCTAAGAGTGTATTCTCTGGTTTAATATCAAAATGAACAATACAATCCTTATACTCCTCATACAAGTAGGTAATATCCTTTGCAGTTCCAAAGTTTGTTAAACTAGAAGCCCCAATCTAATTTATTTTGGGTGTTGTTGATAGTTGCTACCTCCATGTTGCTTCCAGTTGCATGAATGCAAATGTGACCTTATTTGGTAATTCACAGGTAATTTTAGCCACACCTTGCAGGCTTGCACTCACTGATGGGGAGTGGAAGGAGTCTCTAGTCCATGGTTATGGATGAAAGGGACCTTTGCATTAGGTTTTACCTTTTACCTTCCATAATAGAGAAAATGAGAGCACCCACTCAATATGTAACAATATCCATTAAAAACAGCTCATCTCTGATTGCCTCACTTCTTAGAGAGTAGCTCTATTATGTTTGGGGAATCTGCCAGAGAATAGATAGAGATATTATACATTGGCCAAGCCACAGGATCAACTCTCATAGTCATGTCCTGCCATAGCTACCCTTCAACAGTCTGTAAAGTTCTATTCTACTATCTCTGTCAAATTCTTATGAACTATTCTTACAAGTTCAGAATTTTCCAATTCCCAATTAAAAGAACCCAAAAAATATATGGTTATATCACTGTGACACAACAATAATTCGATGGGTGTAAAGGGCAGGTGATTCTCCAAACCAAAAATTTGGATTTGCTGAGCTTTTACAGCCTCTTTTCACACCGAACGGTGCAGATTCACTGACAAAGAATGGACTACGATCTAACTAATCTCAACGGTTCATCATTTTTTGCCTATTTTGTAGTTGTATGGAATGCAAGTTGCATTCTACGCTGGCGCTACATTTACTCTTCATCACCACCAACGTAAGAACTTATATTGCATTTACTCTTCATCACCGCCAATGTATAAACTTATATTTCCTACCAAATATCTGATTTTTGTTTTATTACAATATATTTTCTTATCACCGCTATGTCAATAGTGAAGCACTACTTCCGCATGGTTAGCACTGGACAACACACAAAAGATAGCACTAGACAACACATAAGAATAATAATACACTAGACTAATAGAAATATACCAGTAAGATTGTTGTTAAGTTGGTTCTTCACTCGTATTTTTGTTTACTATTTTTCTGTTTCGCTATTTCACTTCTATTTACTGTTTTATTTTCTAACCAATTTTTATGCAATTGTTTACAGTGTGTTGATTTTCCACTTTATGCATCTTTCTGTGAGGGATTTTTGCTTGTATTAAATAGTTTCAAACCTAATCTATTTTACATGTTTCCATCAATGGGTACCTCTCAGACATAGGGTTTAAGCATATTGATCTCTGCACTGGTTCTCCATTTGGGATGATGACCCTCCAGCCATGGACATAAATTTTCTTATATTACCTCTACCCCTCTTCTCCAAAAAACATCAATACCGATTATAAATAACAACTTCCCAAAACCATGTTAGCTATAGGATAGAAAATATAGACACCAAACCATCTAGATGAACCACAGAAATGGAATTTTCCCATTATAACTTACAAAATTCCCAAAACCATGTTTGTTATTATTAGCCTAGATTATAGGTCTGGTAGTATAGACATAGAATCATCTACATGAGTTGCCAAGAAAAACATTACACATCATAATTTAAATCGTCCCAAAACCACATTTGATATAGCCTAGAAGTTTTGAACACCAAACCTTTTCACTGAACTGGAAAACCACAAATGCCCATTATAACTTATAGTACCCTTCAAAACACCATTTGATATGGGCTGCAAAGTATTTATACCAAATCAACAGCTTAACTGCAAAACTTATTACTTTCCAAAATTGTAATTGATATAGGATAAACATTATAGCAACTGAAATAGTGTATTGTTGCTAATAAATTAAATTCCCACAAACAATAATATTATTCCTTTTAAGTGAAATCCTTGTCATCCATGGATACAAAACTGAAATATGATGGATGAGGCAATAAACTGGTACCAGAACTTGATTTCCACAACAATCATGAATCTAAGAGATTGAACATGAAAATGGCTTTGTTAATCTAGACTCCTCAATACTGAATTGTTAATCACAGGTTCAACCATGCAACTTCCCCCATTTTTAATGTGTTTAGAAACTGCTCTTACTACTGGACCATTGGTGCATTCATAGCTTATTTTGTCAATCATCCCCTCTACACACCTATGAGTGAAGCAATTGAAGATTGGTTTTGGGTTAAGAATTCTATGTCAGTTTGCCTATGCAATTTCAATGGTTATATCATTGAGTCATGTGAATCATCTGCTACTATACCCTATCTCTCTTCTAGGCTTCCAATATGTAGTGTCATTGCATTTTGCTGAATCTCAGCTTAAACAATAATAATTGTCATTCTCTTAGGTTGAAGCTCCAATAAGATATTTAACCTAATAAAATAGTATGGTCCAAGCATACAAATTGAAATAAAAAATCTCTGTACATTCCTATCATGCAAATCATATAAAAAATACCATATACAACAATTTTTATCCATATTGGCCACTGAAGTACTGAAATATAAACCTGAACTGCAATGTATAAAATACAGTTGTTGCAAAACATATTAAACCATGTTCAATGCCACACCGCCAAACCCTATTATAAACTATGACATATAAATTTAAACTAAAAGGAAAGTTTCTAACCACCAAATTAGAATGATCCAATATCTAGTTTTCAAATGCTTAAGATTCTAAGAAATATAATCCATCTCATCAATAAAAGTGAAAGTGCTACATCATAGAGTTTAACTACTATGTTAAAATTATTTCTCTTAAAAGAAGATGTTTCTTTCTATTTGAAGTATAACCATTCAGATCTCGTGGGTATTAAAAGAGAAGCTACTTCTATTGAATACTCTAAGATTGTAGAATTAAATAAATATGTCAAATTTATTTTGCTTAAAAATGTTGTATCTTCCTTCCTTGGAAATCTAAATATGGTTAGCGAGTAAGTGCACCAAGATGGTTCCCAAAAGGGGCTTAAGTGGCCACTTTTTTGAAATCAGGAAATACTGACCTTGGACTAGCAAAATTGAGGATATTACACTCAAAATTTTTTGATGGAACAAAAACAAGGACCGCGATTACTTTCCAGAGTCTACTTTCTAAACTACTAATTTATTTTGAAAATGGTTGAGATTAAGGGGTTCAAAAGAGGGACACACAAATTGCTGTTGTTTCTGTCAGAAAAACATAACATAGCAACTCTTGTGTGACCCGAGCACGGTGGACTTTTTTTTAGTATTTTTAAAATCGCTCCGGTCAGAAGTTAGATAACAATATGTAGTAAGGACTGGATATTTTCTGATAATTTTTTAATGAATATTTGATTTTTTATTAATTTTCTAAGTGGGCACTTCCTAAAAAG
>VDFB02300355.1:0-39538 GCA_007258455.2 Sequoia sempervirens
CTTAAAAAACATTATCCCTTAATCTTAACTTCTAAACTCTATATGCATATATCAAGGATGCTAGTAAGGCTATCAAGTTATAGTTTAGTGTCATGATCTTGATATAATGTATGAATTTAAGTGTTCTACTAGTTAGTCAACCAATATTTATAAATTTGATGCTCAACTTCATATTTAATGTTCTAGAAAATATACACTCATTTTCTTTCATTTTAAAAATTAACATATGTAGTAATAGAGAACCTAGAATAAACATAAGTAGTAATTTTAATTTACAAGCATAATATAATACATCTCTCCAATAATTTTTATCCGAGTCAAGATAAAAAAATAGTATACTAACATCTCCCCATTTTAAATAATAAATATAACATATTCAAATACAAGCATGACAAATATCTACTCATAATTCTAGTGAAATTTGTACAAATATTGCATGTTCATACAACCAAATTCATTGAGTGTTAACTCAATAATACCATCCATAATAGCCACAACCTAAAATATTGGTCACATAAAATATAGAGATACCAAGAACATGTAAGATGATGAAAATTGTTCTAGCCTAAATGAATTAAACTAGATCAATTCTCTTTAACCATAAACATTAGGGAGCCAAAATTAAACAAGTAGTACTATTTGGTTGTTGTCGTCAAAGAGGAGTCAAATAGGCTAGTTAGGATTTTGTTCCCTTTTTGTTGCACGTGTGTGTTGTGACTAATATGATGATTTATATTAAACTAGGTGAATTAGCATCAAATGAACTAAGTGTAACAGAATCTAGAAATTACACAATATATATATATATATATATATATAGAAAGGGGATATATGGAGTTCAAAGATATAGAGAGGAACCTGACATTGAAATCTAGAGAAGAATTGACAAGACAAGGGAATTGGGTGTCTTAGTCTAGAAATACTGAAATCTAGGGTTTTAGGGCCTGCACAGGTGTACCGGTTTCTAAAGGTCTCTGACACCATAAATCAAAATTCAAATCCTGATAGAGCATGGGTAATAAATGTGCCCTAATTTTTTGATGATGAGTCCTTGAAACATGCATCAGGGTTTAGGAGCCTTGAGTTGTTAAATCCACTTCAATTAGTAGAAAACATGTAATCCTACAAAATAGACAGAGGGAGAAAGGTTGTGTTGTACAGGGGCTTGCCTTGGTCAAACCCTGTGTTAGTGTTCTCACCTCCACAATGAATATGATGATAGATGATAAAGAGTGTGTTCTCTCAATGGATTAGAGGCAATATAAATGACAAATGATAATGAAAACATAAAAGGGGCATCTTACCACTCATATCTGAATCCCTTGTTGGATTGATGTAGTTGTATCAATCTCATACAAGGAGGATGAAGGAGTATACTTAAGATCCTACAACTATTATTGCATATTATAATGATAATTAATAAGAAAAATCTTACAATACATGAATATGAAATTTTATTTAGGTTGCAAACTATAATTTATTGTAAAATTTACATTGTTTATCTTATACTTTTCTTGATTTTTATGTTGCATTAATTACTTTAGAGTTGCTAGAGAGAGATTAAGATTGATTAGAGGTTAAAAATGAGGGAAGAACTTATACATATCTTGTGAGAGGGATAAGTGTTATCTTCATCATCACTTGAAGAAGGGCTTACCAAAGGTTAAAAAGAAACATCTATCAATGGTGTAAGAAAAGAAGAGAATATTTTTTTAGAAGAAGGTGATTACAAGATGGATATTTTTTTATGTAATGTTAGAAGAATAGAAGGTGTTTTAGGTTTTATTTTTTGGAAATAACATAAGAGAACAATACTTACAATGCTTTACTAAAATACAATGTGTGCAATACTAAATTGGTGTAGGGGCACCAAGTCCATTTTTGTAAATTTGGTCTTAAGTTTGGTTTTAGGGTGTTTTGAGTCTAAGGTCATCTAATAAGGTCATAATAGACCATTTCCTAATGTAACAAGTCTATAGAGTCGGTTTGGGGTCATATTTTTAAAAGGTTGCAAAAAGTTGAGAAGTTGCTTGTGCAACTTTGCATTTTTGGTCATAGGTGGAAGTTCAAGAGTTATATTCAAAAAGTAGTTTGAAACCATTTTTTTTTGGTTGGAAATTTTTAAATTGGCCTAAAAAAATTTGAGGTAGTCTTTTGGATGTAATTTGGTGATCAATCAACATTTGAAACTCTGTTTTCCTGAGTATTTTATGTGTTTTTTGCTACTCCCAAGATCTATACGGCTTTGTATGCTCTCCATTTGATATGAATTGAATTGGGATTGGTAGAGTAAAAAATATTCTTTAATTTGGTTGTGGTTGGGTATATTTTCATTGGGAATAGAGGTAGTTTGAAGGCTTTTATAGAAAACAGGTTGAAAACCCTGTTTGAGGGTTTAAGGGGGAATAAAATGCATTAATGACCCATTCCACCAGTAGAATTGTTTGTAAATTGGTGGAATGGGTGCATTTAGGTAGGGCTTCATTTTGGTGTAGGCTTTAGGAGCAGGGAGTAGGGTTTGAAGGCCTTTTGATACTACCTAGTTGTAATTTCATGAGTTTTGGCTTAAAGTTGATGGCTACAAGTTGGAGCTTGCTTCAAATGTAATGATGAAGGTTGGGAGTTGATTAGAGAAGCATGTGAAGACCATATAGGATGTTTTTGATGTTTTGGTAAAGGGAAATAGGGCTTGGGATACTTAGTTTCAATAAACCCTCCTTGAACAAGCATAAACTAGCCTAAGTAAGGGTTTAATCGTTTGGTGACTTTCCAGGAGTTTCTCTTGATAAAAGTTGTTTTTTTGGCTATTTGTAACCTACCAAATGTCTGGAAATGGATATTTGTCATTGGAAGAGTGCCTAGTTGAGTGATGCTTTGTAAAACAGGGCTAATTGAGCCATTGTCCAGCGTAGCAACAATTTTTTTGAGGGTATAGTTCTGAAACAACCCTATCTCCTTTTTAGATATGTTAAAGTAGAGAATAATGGGTGTCTAGAATGAAAATAATTTTGTGGGTTTGAGGAGCCTCCTAAAAGATATGCAGCATTTTCTCTATTTGATATGCTACAAGGAGGATAAGAAGGAATTGTGAAAAGTTGCTAAGTTAGGGTTTTGAGGATTGAAGAATAGTTTGAAATTGCTTGAATTGTGATTATTGAGAAAAATCCTCCCTATTCTGCATCATAAATAATGTATTCAAAAAATAAAATACTTTAATCAAGTTAATTATATCTGATAATATATGTGATTAAAATAAGATCTACAAATGTAAGCTAAGTCAGGTTCACAAAAATGTAATATGATGAAAGGATATATAGCCCAAATGAATTAAACTAGATCAATTCTCTTTCATCATAAATATTAGGGATCCAAAATTAACCAAGAGTTACTATTTGGTTTTTGTCCCAAAGGAGATCCAAAGAGGTTCGTTAAGGTTTTGGTCCCTTTTTTGTCTATGTGTTGAGATTGATATGATGAGTTGTATTGAACTAGGTGAATTAGGATCAAATGGACTAAGTGTAATAGAATCTATAAATCATAGAACAAAATGAAAGAAATAGAAAGTGGATCTGAAGAGGAGATACAGAGAGGAACCTGACATTGAAATCTGGAGAAAAATTGGCAGGACAATGGTGTTGGGCATCCTAGTCCAGAAGTGTTGAAATCTATGCTTTTAGGGCCTACATAGGTGTACCATTGTTTGAAGGTATTTGACAACAAAAATTAGGATCTGAAGTTCAACAGAGCTTGGGTAATCCATGTGCCCTACTTTATTGTTGATAATTCTTTGAAAAATGTATTAGGGTTTAGGAGCATTGAGATGTTAAATCCACTTCAATCAATAGAAAACTTGTAAACTTGCAAAATATATAAAAGGAGAAAGGTTGTTGGTACATTCCCACCTCCAAAATGGTTATACGATGAAATATGATAAAGAGTGCATGCTCTCGGGGGACCAAAGGAAAGATAAATGATAAACGACAATGAAAACATAAAAGGGATGTCTTACCACTCAAATGTGAAGCTCTTGTTGAACTATTGTAGTTGTACCAATAACATAAAAGGAGGATGAAGGAGTATCCTTGAGATCTTGCAAGTGTTAGTGCATATAATAATGATAATATATAAGAAACATCTTACAATACATGAACATGAATTTTTTGTTAGGTTGCAAACTATAATTGACTGTAATAATGTCGATTATGTTTTTCTTTACTTTTTTTTGATGTTGCACTAATTTATTTAGAGTTTCTAGAGAGAGATTAAGATTCAATAAAATTGATTAGGGCTTAAAAAGGAGGGAATAATTGTTGGGATTAAGGTGTCTTAACCTTAGTGATTTTTATGATTAATTAATTAATTATTTTCTTGTTGCTGATTTTATTTATTAAATGCAAAAATAATATATGTTTCCAAATTATTGTCACTTTGTGGGACCCAACGAAGAGTTGGCATCCTACATGCAAGATGTGAATGGAAATATTGTGACACTTGTCACATGGGTGCTCAATTGGGAATTAACAAATATTAAAACCTCTAAAAGGTGCACCATGCTGACAAGTGAAAATCTATTTTGGAAGAAAGCATTGGTGACATCCACTTGTGTGCAAGTTTACCTCTTTGGATAAGTGGAAGCAAAGAAAAGGTGACACTTGTCACCTAGGCACTCATTTGAGCATTGTGAATTGTGAAAACATCAAGGAAGAGCACCATGATTTTCTCTATGGAATTCCTAGAATGTGAGGATTGCTTTTTGGAGCTACAAGCCTTGCATGTTGTTGCATGTATGTGCATGTTTGACAGGTTGCTAATCAGGTCACTTAGGACTCATGCATGTTGTTAGTTTCAGTTTGTATGCATGCAAAGACTGAGGAATTGACACATGGAAATGTTAGATGCCCTTGCATGAGACATATATATTAATTCCTTAGTGCATTTGTTGTATATTTTTGAGAAACTATAATATATGAATGTTGTTATAGTGTCAAATTCACTCTAGAATCTTGTATCACAGTGAAACAACAACTATAAGAGCATAGACTAAGACTTGTATTGTATAAATTTATTACATTAATGCAATTGATATGTGCTTTTGTGTGTGGGTTTTCTCTTGAAAGGGTTTTCCCATGTAAATTTTGTGTCTTGTGGTTTAAGTGTTTAAATCTAAAAATAACTAATTGTACGTACATTTTTAAATAAAACTATAAAATTTAAAGGATTTGAAATTAAGTTTTGCAACCCTCTCTTGATTGATTTGCATTAGGTAAGTGTTTATGTACTCAACTTTCCTTTAAGTTGGTATTAGAGCCTAGCCAACTTTGTTATCCTTGTTGGGTTTTAAGGGTTTTTTGTGCTTATCTAGATTTAGTGGGAGTTTTATAGAAGAAAACTTTTGTAATCTTATTGCAGGTTTAATATGGTAAGCACATCTAGAAGAATAGAGATGGAGAAATTCAATGACAACAATTTTGAGTTGTGGAAACTCAAAATGGAGGATATGCTCATAGATAGAGATTTATGGGTTGCAATATCCATTACTAAACTAGTAGCAACCTCACAAGAGGATTGGAATCTAACATATTAGAACACTAAGGGTCTAATAAGACTCTATTTCGCTAATTCTATGCTCCTAAATGTCCATGAGGAGAATATTACAACAAGCCTTTGGAAGAAGCTTGGTGATATTTATCAAGGGAAATCCTTATTAAATAAGTTATTCTTGAGAATGAATTCATATTCTCTGAGGATGGAGGAAGAAAGCTTAGTTGTTGATCACTTGAATGAATTTAATATTCTTATTTCTCAAATGGGTTCTATTGGTGTGAAGATTGATGACGAGGACCATTGCATGCTTTTGCTATGTTCTTTTCTAGACTTGTGGGACCATGTGGTGATGGCTATTGTAAGTACAACAACCACTTCCAAGATGGAATATGTGGTTTCTTTGTTGTTGTTTGAAGAGGTGTAGAGGAAATATTCTAAGATGGCTAATGAGGCCATGTCTGCTCATGGTAGATCGAAGGAGAAAGACAAGAAAAAGATAAGAAGTATAAGTCCATATCTTTGGGGAGATCTAAGTCTCCTGGTAAAAATTCCAAGGCTAAATGATGAAACTATGGTAAATATGGTCATTTTTAAAAAGATTGTAAAGATGAGAAAAAGAAAAATAAATCCTTTGATTTTGAATCCTCGTACGAAGATGCAAATGCATTTATTGTAGCCTTGGCAACACATGCATTGAAATATGTGTGGATGATTGTTTCAAGTGCCTCTTTCCACATGACCTCTCAAAGAGGTTGGTTCTCAAAATATGAAGAGTATGATAGTGGGAAGGTGTATCTGGGTGATGAATCTCACCTAAAGATTGTTGGTTATGGAAGCGTCAGGATCCAATTCGTTGATGTTAGAGTGAGGGAGATTGATGGTGTACTACATATCCCTAGTTTTCCATGAAACCTACTTTCATTGAGTAAGCTGATTGATGTGGGAGTGTAGGTTTTTTTCTCAAGTGGTGGATGCAAGATGACCAGAGGTTCTATAGTGCCTTCTAAGAGTGTTCAGATTGACACCTTGTATAAGTTGGATGTATGCATAGTTTAGTGCAATAGTAATTCTATGAATTACAAGAAAAGGGCTTTAGATTATTCATCCTCACCATCAGATTGAGTAGAGAATACTGTGGTGTCTACATCTGATGGTCATGTTTTATGGGTACCTAAGGGTGCCAATGTTCTGGAGATGAAGCTTCCAATGGAGAAAACAATGTTGAGGCACCAAAGACTAGGTAATCTTGGTGAGAAGGGTCTTAGAGCCCCAAAAATTAAGAGCCTTGTCGAAGGCCTTGATGATTGTAATCTTGAGTTCAATTTTTGTGAACATTGTATATATGAAAAAGTCACCGTGTTTCTTTTTATTCTAGTTCTCATAAATCTTATGGGGTTTTGGATTATGTGCATTCTAATGTCTTTGATCTAGTTAATTTTCCTTTGTTGTCTAGATATATGTATTTTGTCTCATTCATATATGACTATTCTAGAAGGATATTTGTGTATTTTCTCAGTAGTAAATTTTATGTTTTTAGTCAATTTAAGGAATCCAAATCCTTGCTTGAAAACCAGATTGGTAAGAAAATTAAGTGTTTGGGGGTGGATAACTATGCTGAGTTTTGTTCCATAGATTTTTATAGGTTCTATAAGGACCATGGGAAGAAGGTGGAGTAGGGCTTACCCTATGTGGTGATTTTTTTGGTGTATTTGATAATTGGGAATTAGGAGAGGCATGAGAAAAATAAGAACCACTTTCCTGAGATGGAGATGAAGGAAAATTTATAGCCTCTTCCTTTGTTACTTGTTTCTCCTTTCCTTTTTATTTTTTTCTTTGATGAGTGCCTTCACAAGTCTTCTCAGGAATTCCTTTCTTTGGAGGGTCTTCATTTCCATCCCCTTGTCCCCTTGAAATCATCTTTTGAGAAGAAGAATATGGTAGTGAAGAAGAAGATGATTATTCTTGGCTCCTTTTTACTTGTCTTTGAGTATCTTGAGACCTTGGCTAGGCAGTGTGATAGATTTTTTCATAGCATTTTGGAATCAATAATTTCAACCTCTTTTACAGTCCAATCAATTGACATGATTTTTAGTGTTTGCATATGATTAATAAAAATTGGATCCACCAAATCTAATTCATCATCTTCAATATTTGAGACATCCCAATTTAATCTAAATGTTACAAGGGGGTTGGAGCCAACAATGTAATTATAAAATTAACATCTAGCATTATATATTTTAATTAATAAATAATAATCTCAAGATTTGAATCTCTTCAAGGAAGTCAAATTTTCTTCCCTTTGTATATAATAGGCCCCAACAATGTTATTTAGCAACAAAATTTTCTCAAATTCAAGAACACACAATAGAAAACCATTTTTAAAGACCAACAAGAATTGAAATTTAATTACACACACGAGATGAAATCATTCCAATTG
The DNA here is from genome assembly GCA_007258455.2 of Sequoia sempervirens. Classification (NCBI taxonomy): domain Eukaryota; kingdom Viridiplantae; phylum Streptophyta; class Pinopsida; order Cupressales; family Cupressaceae; genus Sequoia; species Sequoia sempervirens. The sequence goes on from VDFB02300355.1 coordinate 7,982, forward strand.
GAGAAAATTAGGGGAACAATATTGTCCCAACATCTATAAAAATTTAAATTTATTTGTTACAAGCCTCTAATCAATAATCTAATAGTGGTTTCTAGTTTATAGCTCATTGTCACCTCTTAGCTAACCAATTTCAAGGGTAAAAGGGGGGGTGTTAGAGTAAAAGGTATTTCCTAATTATTTATTTATTTAATTATTAGGTCCCTTTTCACTCTAGTTACTTAAGCTTACTTAGGTCATGTTCTTTTTATGTCTCATGTCATAGGATGAGGACACGTGTCAAGATCTTGTTTTATCCTCGCCTAGGGTTTCTAGGTTTATTATCCTTTTATAAGGATTATTTATTGTATAATCATTAAGATGCACATTCATAATGAATCATGCTTTTTTGGATCAATAGATCTTGGCCTCCATAGCTTTACTATTCTCTCTTTCTGTGACATTTGTTTGATTAGAGGTGATCTTTGGGAGCTCTAGGGTTGAGAAATCAAATCCGACAAGAATTAATACCTCTATAAATAGACCTTCTAGAAGGTTATATAAAAATAGAAAGCATAAAATAGATCTTCTAGATAATCATCTCAAATTAGCTACATACACAAAATAGAAACAACTAAAATAGCCTATCCAATAGTTGAATACTAGCAAAAATATGTCAAGAGGGATCGTATTGTCCAAATTTGAGAGTATGAAATTATGCTCAGACTCACACTAAAGTAGAAAAAATGTCTCAAGAGGGTCTAATTTTCCAAATGTTGAAGAGAGATGATGACTAAGGATCTAGGGGGTGTGCACAAGCCCCCAGGATCCAAGATCCCATAGAAAGCCAACATAAGCACAAAGGAACACACACATGTATGATATGCAACAAGACGAGATACACAAACATACATGATAAAGATACAAAGCATACACGATGAAAACACATGAACATAAGAATACATATGGGTGATTATGAAATAAAAACAAACACGATGTAAATACAATGCAAATATGAAGAAGACATGCAAGAAAACATAACAAAAACACAAAACACAATGTTAGTACTAAAAGGATTCGAGTCAAAAAGGTTAGACCTTAGTTAATTTAGGATGACTCAAAGGTAATTGAACCCACCAAAGATAAGGAAAATAATCTAGATGATTGAACATACAAAAGCACTTTATTGTCTTAGGAGTCTAGTTTCCCTTGATATTATGTTTCACATTGAAGAATATACAAATTCAAATGATGTATGAAAAAACTAAAAAAAATTGTATGGTACAACTGATGTAGGGGTTATTAAATTGATAATGAATTAATGAATCTTGATCCTAAGTATTTTGAAAACATCTTGGACTATATAACAAAGGACAATTTAACCTTATAGTACAATGTAAATCAAGTGGCCTTGAGATAAAGGACATTCAACTTTTCTTTAATACTCTCTATCAACAAGGACTTGAATATGCAACTTTAATTTACAACTTTCACACTCATAGGTTGATAATGGGATTTGCATTCACTACACATTCTTTTACTTCCTTTTTTTTGAAATACTTATGTAAGAACAAGGGAATATTCTTTCCATGGGTCTTCTTAAGCCTTCACTGTCTAGAATTTGTTGGATAGTCAATTGAAAAGTCAAAAAGAGCTAGGGAAAGTTGACAAGAAACAAAATAAGTTCATATGAGTTTTCCACAGTTCATGAAGTTTGTAAAGTGAGCTTTTGGATTCAATTGTGTATGTTTTTTTATTGATATTTCGGATCACACTCAATGATTCATCATTAGGAAGAGGATCATACATAAAGTTAAATCCATTATTCTACAAAAAATAAGTTCAATAATAAGCCATAAAAATATTAGGCACAATTATCATCTATAGTAAAAATAGACTCCAAATCCTCCTCTTGAAAGGGGAATTGTCAAAATAAGGAAAGGCCAACTTGTAGCTACTACATGAAAATTGGTCATGAGGAACATTCTTTTCACAAGAAGAAGATTTATGAATTGAAACATATTCTCAAAAAGAACAACATTAATCTACCTTCTTTTTTTTGCTCAACAATGTTCTAATCCTTTCAAATAGTGTTGATCATAATTTATGAGTTGAAACATATTCTCAAAAAGAACATTGCACTCCTTGCAATTGGTAAGGTTGATCATAATTATTTCCTCTATTCTTTCTCTCACTTTCTACCTAATACACATTCTACCACATTTCTCGCCCACTCAGATAGTGTGAGTAAACTCTAGCATGAGAATTTTGGCCATATCAATACCACTATCTTCAACAACTTAGCAAGAAAGATACGGTCACTTGTCTTCCTTGAATCAATTTTTCAGATGGTGTTTGTTCAAGTTGTGCCTTAAGAAATAATCATGAGGCCAAGTTTGACAAAGAGAAGGCTTGGAGGGCTTCAGAAGTCCTTAAGCTAGTTCATAGTAACTTGGTAGATCCTTTTTCATCCTTGTACTTTAGCAAGGCTCGCTATTTTCTCATCTCCATTGATAAATATTCTAGATATGCATGGGTCTACTTTCTTTAGCACAAAGACAAAGTATTTAATATATTTCAAGAGTTTAAGGCTTGTACCTATAAGTAATCTAAAAAATGTGTCAAAATTCTCTACATTGATAATAATAGAGAATATGTGAAACATCACTTTGAATTTTTTTTCACTATTTAAGGGATTAATAATAAACATACTATCATCTACACACCATACTAGAATGGTGTAGTGAAGAGGAAAAATAGGTCTTGAAAGAGATGGTTGGTTACATGATCCATGCACTCTCCCTTGCACTTGCATATTGGGAAAAAGTTATCAATTGTTTTTCTCACATATAGAATATAGTTATGCATATGGCATTGAAGAGAATTAGTCCATTTGAAGCTTGGTGTGGCAAAAAACCTTTTGTGTGATACTTTAGACTTTTTGTCTCCCCAACGTGGGCACACATTCCTTCTAATAATTGCAAGTCCTTGGAACCTCAAAGTTGGCCTTGTATCTTTTTTGGTTACCCTAATGGTTTCAAAGGATTTCGACTAAAGGATCTTGAGACACATGAGATCTTCATTGAGTGTGGTGTCCATTTTGAGGAAATCTCCCCTGGCTCATACTCCAATATTATTTCCTCTACTATAGATTTAGATGATAATTATCTAGAGGATTTTCCTCAAACTTCCTCTAATTTTAGTGTTGACCATGAGGTTTCATCTTCCTCTTCACAAAGTTAGTATCCTCATCCTTCATCCCCTACCATGCCTCTTTGGTCTTGTCAAAAACTTTAGTATGTGGACCCTCTTGTTCAGGATCCTTTAGATACTTAGAGGATGACTCAATCACAAGAAAAAGACACTCCATATTCTTGTACAACCACAACATTAGATCCATAATTATTTTATGAAGCATTCAATATTGTTGAGTGGGATTCAACAATGGAGGAAGAATACAACTCTTTGATGAGGAAAAAGATGGGATCTTAGTCCATTTCCTAAGGGAAGAAAATTGGTTGTGTAAATGAATCTACAAAACCCAATTTGTAGTGGATGGATCAATTGACAAGCATAAATCATGACTTATGGCCATTTTTTTCTTACAAGGGATAGGATGTGAAGAATACATTTTTTTACAATGATCTGTATGGGGGATTTATATAGAGCAAACACAAGGATTCATTCAAGATTATTCAATGGTTTTTTAATTGAGTAAGTTTCTTTATGGACTCAAGCAAGCCCTTTGAGCTTGGAATGCCAAGATGGACTCCTTTATTCTCTTAGTTTTGTTCTCTAGATGCCACTTAGATCCAAATTTCTATATCCTATGCTAATAGACTGCTCTTCTCTTCTTGGCTCTCTATGTTGATGACCTGATTGTAACTAGGAGTACTTCATCTGTCATTGCAATTTTGAAGATTGATTTGCATGATATATTTTCCATGGTTGAATTGGGTCTCTTGCACTATTTTCTAAGGATTGAGATCATTCAAAACTCTTAAAATATCTCTCTTGTATATACTAGGTATGCTCTTGATCTCTTGGCTCATTTTCATATGGATGATTGTAAGCATGAACCAACTCCCTTTCTGTCTAGGGTCAAGATTTAGGTAAGGTGTTCCACACCACTCATTGATGCCACTTCATATCACCAACTCATTAGTTTCCTCTTTTTCTTGACTCATACTTTCCCTAACATTTCCTTTGTTATTGATATTTTTCATGCTTCATAATAGAGCCACATGAACTTCACTAGAAATATACCAAACACATCTTGCACTACATCTGGATCACTCACACATATGTGATTCACTATATAGAAAGAACGAGTTCAAACTTGATTGGATACATAGATTTTGATTGAACTAATGATCTTGATGATTATAAGTCCACATCTAGCTATAATTTTCACCTTGGTTTTAGTCTCATTTGTTTGAAGAGAAAAAACAAAAAGGAATTGATCTTTCTTTGACTAAGGCTGAGTATTGAGGGGTTGTCAATGCTTCCACTAAGGCTATTTAGCTTCAAAATGTCCTCACTAAATTTGGTGTCACTTTTCAGAAGCCATCACTCATCTATTGTTACAACTAGAGCACCATTCAGATCTCAAAGAACCTAGTCCATAATCAATGAACCAGACACATTGAGATCATATGTATTTTCTCTAAGAGATTATTCAAGAGTAGATCATTGATTTACACTACTATCCTAAAGCATATTAGATTCTAGATATCTTCACCAAACCCTTTACATAGAGAAAGTATGTTCATCTTCATTCTCTCTTGGGGTGCAAGAAATCTCTTTTAGGGGGTCACTTAGACCTTCTCCATTCATCCTCTCATGGGAGGGATTTTTTTCACACTATATTTTCTCCTTCTTTCCTAGTTGAGAGGATATTTTTTACATGGGTAACTCATCAACCCTTGCAACCAAGACCCATCTTTGTCTACATTTCCCATAAGTTGCACTTAATGCAGGGTTTTAGTGTGAACATGGTACTTTATCTAACTAGTTCATTTCCTAGTTAGTTATCCACTTAGGTCCTTTTTACACTAGATTAATTTACTTAGGGACTTTTTCATTATCCCATAGTGGTTATGTTTTTAGTCTCTTGGGTAGAATATCCTATATATACCTATTTTTGTGGATTTTATACATGCATAAACATATAGATATTATTATATGGACAACCTAACCTATCTTATCTTGAAAGAATCACTAAATTCAATTAAGGATTTAGCTATCCCAACACTCAAGAATGTTAGATCTTGATTTACTAGGTTCACTTAAGTTTTGTTGTTCAATTGTTGTTTTCACATGGGGGCCTACTATATTTCTAAACATTTCTCTTGCTAAATACTAAGTGATGTTAATAAAATAAAAAATCATGCATTCATCACTTTTTCATAATCCATTCAATTCTAACTCTTTCCAAAATAAATTTTAAAATATTACAGGTGATAAAAGAAAAGCCTGATAAATTAACTACTTTTAGATATTTCCCACACACATACTAAAAGATAAGTAAACTAAAGCATAAAATATTTTATATTTCACTAGACTGCTTCACAACTACATATAAAATAATGTAAGAGTTTAAAGAATAAAATTGATAGCTTCAAAATGCACCCAAAGATGGTGCAACAAATTGATTATTTCACTAGGAATAAACCACTACAATCATGCAAAATATAAGATTAGGAATGAACTTCAATTGCTTCATATTACCAAACCTTAAATTATGTACAAGTCTTTACTGAACTTGAATAGAAATCATGAAATAGAAACTAAATTGGTATATCTCCCATATAAGCTATATCTTTTCAACAATTTCTAATCCCTAAAACTAAGAAAATCATTGCCTTTTATAAAATACAGGACATGAGTTCATTAAAAAAATAAAACATGGCCAAGGAGAAATAAGTTAATCATCATAAGAAATGTGACACAAAATCTCTTCTATGTATATGAGAAAACAAGCAGATAGTTTCAGAAGAATTAATCAAATTTATGCTTCATCGAGTTGGTCTATGTTGATGATTCTTTAACCTTTCAAAAATCTAGACAATATTTATGATACATCACCTTGGTATTCAAAGAATTTTTTGTTGATTCTTAGATGCAGCCTCCTTAAATCATGCTCCCTTGGCTCTTTACTCTAGTCTTTATTTTTGCCTATGAAAACCAAAAAATTGTTCCATTGCTAGCATACCTCAAAATCCTGGCATCCAATTATTTATCAATATTGAGAAATAAAATCCACTTCTCGCATCGAGAAAAGAACTCGCTTCTAGCATTAGAAAAAAAATCTATTTTTGACATCAGTAAAAGTACCTGATACCACATCGATATTTGGTTCCACCTTCTAAAATCCTCTTAAGACCTACATTCAATATTTATCATGTGAAATATTATACCATGTCCATAATATTTCAATTAGAATAATCTGTATAAAACTTTACTAGTTAACCCATCAATTCCTTCTAATTCATTACATATCCTTCAAATGATTTCCAAATCAATTCTTAAACTTGTTCAAACATACTTTCTAAACTTTTTAGAAATTTTGATTCTTATAGAATTTTGGGAATTTATATGATTATAGAATTCCTAAAATCTCTAATCATTCAATTCTTTAATGAAATAATAAACATTATTATCCTCTATCCCTTAATTAAGGATTCTTTCATGGAAAAATCTTCTTTTATTGCCTCGGTAACTAGAATGGTAAATTTGCATCTTATGTTTGGTTCAATAAGTTTCAAAACAATTGGATTGCATTATTTCACTTTTAACTCTTTTTTGGGCTTGCCTTACGATGAAGAAAATATGTGATAGAAAAACCCCATCTTTACTTATGTATTCCTCTAAGGACTAGGCCAGCCAAGCTACACTTGCTATCAGATACAAAATTTAAAGGTACAACATTCGGTTCTATAGGTCATTACTTCCCTGAAACTTACAACCTCTCAAATTTTACCTTTTCAAACACTTTTCATGAGCAATATTACCATAATTTGGGGTTTTTCACACCTTTTGTACACCTAGTGGTAACTTAAACTACAATATACTTAAATTGGGTCCTCACAATGGGGTATATTGTGAGACCGCACAACAACTAGCAACCAAAAAAATTAAAACATTCATAGAAACTAAGAATATATTAAATGTAAAACTCCAATTTTATCAAGATAACATCCTACATTTCTCTTAGAATTTTTCACATAATATGGGAAACATAAATCTTAAGGAACATAAGTGTGTGCTCTTGATTCATTCCTTTCCTTGAAAAAGTAAGAATATATTTGGATATTTGTATTAAGCTACATAGTTTTCTTTAACCTTCTAAGCCAACCTTGGATAGAGCCTTTCTACTACTCAAGCATCTATAGCCCCAACTGTAATGCCCCGTCTTAATAACCTAAGAATGTTGCAATTGTGTATAAAAGTGTAATAATTTTTTTTTTAAAGTTTAATTATTAAGTTATTTAGTTGCATACATTCATTAAGCTATGCGACGTTACACTACTTTTAGTTTCTATAAGTGACTTAAGTATTTCGCATTGCACATAATAATAATTAACATAAAGATAAACATTGCATAACATTAAATTCCATTCAAGATAATATAAGGTACAAACTTGTTTTCCATACATTGCAATTTAATCAAATATACAATACTCATCCATCTGATGAGGTAGTTCAATAATAATTACAATTACATTGTTCACCTCACAACATTTGAGGGATGTTTAACAATACAAAATTTACAATATACAATGATGAAATACTCATAAGTTTCCAAGTGCGAGCTCTCCATCCATGAAGCTCTCGATGCCATGATCAAATTGGGGACCCAATGGAGTAAGGTGCACGTTCCACCCAACCATGTGGTACCCGTAGGTCCACCCCCCGTGCTAGGAGATTGTAATAAGGTTACCTAGACCTAATCTACTAACCCTAGACACTAGTACATAACAAACTAATGGTTACATTGCTTCCAGATTTAGACAATTGATTGTTTCACATACACAAGGTTAACTATTATTTTAGGTGGAGTGTCATCACAAGATTGCAAAGGTTAGCCTGGTGTTCCTTCCTAGGTTCCAGCCCCCAATCCTTGGGTTACCCTGGTAACCTCTTACGAAACCCGACCCCATTGCTAATCATTGCGGAATCGTATGTCTCTTGAAGAAACAAGACACTGATTTTCCATTCCAGGCCTTCTCATCTTATACTAAAGACTGTAGTAGCTCAAGAGTCAATAAGTGAGGCATAATCATCTTGTTAAAAGTTTTAATTCTAACTACTGTGTTATTAAGTTTTCACTGACTTACTAACCCTTTGTAAGTTACCCTGACACCACTTTGTGTGTCGGCCCTTACAAAAAGCCACTCCCCTAAACGTAACAAGGTTATACTAAGTTTTCCTGAACTAGGGTTTACAAAGTGCATAAAATTTATCACATATTAACAAATGACCCACAACGGTTTCGAAACACCATATTTAACACATGCACAACCCAAGTTATCTCAAGAAATACATTTAAACAACATTACACCCTTTCTACACTATTCATTCTGGAAGACTTATACAACTATAACTTTCCCAATTTTCCCAAAAGAACACAATAAAGCAAATCAAGAAAAGTAAATGTCTATGGTTCGGATACACTAAATCCATTCAAACAATCAGTAATACCAAGAAGTATATTTACTTGTTCATAATTTTATTTCTCATATATTAAAGAAAATTGCATCATTTTATACCAAATTAACTTTCTCAATTTTACTAATAAATAAACATATTAAATATTCTCTTTCATTCTTACTATAAAAAGAAATATTTAATTTAAAAATTTACATGCAATTTAAAATATCAAAACTATCTTCTAATTTTATAAATCTCAAATCTCTCAAATATATATATATATACAACATATATAAAAATATGTTTATATATATAATATTATTATAAAAACATATTTAATTTATACCAACAAATATATATACATATTCATATATATATATATATATATAAATATAATACATATATATTTATATGAAAATTTAAAACTTTAAAGTGAAATTCAAAATTTAATTTGAATGCAAAAGTCTTTATTTTCTTTTAAATAAAATAACAAAGTCTAAAGCAAATGTGGGGACGCGGCTGGGTAAGCCGCGGCCTCCCTGTGGGGAGGACGTGGCCCCCTGCCAGGGCTGCGCCCAGCAGCCTCTGGCTGTTGTGTGCAGCCATGGCGGCTGCGCCCTCACAGAGGGGATGTGGGGAGGGTTTCGACCCTCCCCAACCCTGCATTTTATTTTATATTTAAAAAAAAAAAAAAATTATAATCGCCGTACGGTGACTACGTTTAAGAAACGCGATTTTAATTAATTTTTTTTTTAAAGAAATTTCAACATAGAATTTCGCCATATGGATTTCAGCACAAATAAATATAAAATATTTTTAAACAATTTTAATAACAAAATAAAGGTCTTTCACAATTCAATTTAACTGTATATAATATATGATATATATATATATATAAATATATATATTCATATATATATAAAATTCTTAGGTTTTCTGGAAAATTCAAAAGGGTTTTCATTTTAAACAGAGAAGTATTATCGGGGAAATTGGGGAAATAATAAATTTCTTCCGGGGTTTTCAAAATAACACACAGTAAAATTTTCATCTGATTTCTACATCTACTTTCCCTTTTGAATAATAATTTTCCCTTCACAAAATTAATATACTTTCAACAAAGAATTTTCTACAGAAGCTTTCTGAAGCCATAAAAATTTCACACAATAGGATAGAGTAAACAATCTTTATACGTGTAAAATAGGGATTTAAATTACTCTAATTTTATTTTTTTTACATGATTTCCTTTCCAAAACAAATAAAATAATTTCACCAGAAGATTACATGTTTTCCTGTGCTTTGAAAATTGACTGGTGAAGATTTTGCCTGTAGCTTCCACAATAACTTCCCTGAGAAACAAAGCCCAAAGCCCAAACAACAACCAGAGATTTTCCACCAAATTGCAACAAAATATCAAAAAGCATATACCAAGAATTTCACAGAGCACAAAATAATTTCCCGTGAATGATAGGATAACCTCTGTGATTTCCCAGATCCAATTTTACCTCCGTAAACAAATTCCAACAACTATAATCAATTAATGCACTAGCACACATGTCGAGAAGTGGTTGCAAAATATCTTCTCCACCACTTCTCAGCAATCTTCCAATTTCAATTTGCATGCAAATAATTTATTTAATTTAAATATACAATTTCCACAATTTATTTAATTTTCAAATATTAAATCTATTTACACACACAATTTTTAAAACAATTTAATTTAATTAATTAATTAATTTAATTAAATAATTTAATCTTTTAAGATCAAACCATTTAACCAAATAAGCTAATTAATTAAATAACAAACACTAATTTCTTCAACATTTATAAATTAATTTAAATAACAGTAAATAAAATATAATAAACTATTATTTAAAATTGACATTTTTCCTTTCAACAAATTTATCCAAACAGAAAAATGACAAAACAACCTATGACTCAGAACTAAAACAGACAATGTACAATGACCGGGTTATAGACCAAACTAGGGTGAACCAAACTACTATCTCCCGATCAACGTATCCGTTGAGTCTTGACACGCTTAGACCTGAGTACCCAGGTGGAGTCGGTGTCATGTACCTGCATTTCCTACAACCAAGCAATAACATGCATACATATATATATAAAGCATTGAATAGGCACACCGTGTAGAGAAAATCACAGATATCACAGGGCACTCGCAAGCGAGTGATGCAATTCCGTTCTCCACACCAATACACGTCACAACAGACTGACGAAATAAATAACTATTAGTCCATCATAAAACATGTACATAGAAATAATCATTTGAAAATAAACATCTATGCTATCACAAAGCATAACAGGAATCAATTATCGCAATATAATGTATCATCATGTCACAGAATAAATCCTCTATTGCTCAAAACCAGCGATGAAAATATCCAAACAAAGTATCATAGTCTAATAGTATGAAAACATAATAGCAGAAAGCATAAGCATAAACGGAGGGGTACTACACCAACAAGGTTATCTCTATAATTCCCTCCAAATATAGCTCTACTGAAAGTTAGGCATGCATAGTCTTGATAGAGATGTTTAGATGACCTAAAGAGTCAAATTTCTCTTTTCTTTTGATATTTCTTTATTTTATTTTCTTTTTATGTTTCTTTGAAGCTCTTTTCTTCAACTTGCTAGCATTGAAGCCTACTATTAGGTTGGGAATTATAGTGATAGAAAAGGAAAACCTTTAGATTTTTCACTTAATACACATATCCATCAACCCCAACTAGTCCAAAGAATTTTTTAATATTGAAACATATAATTCCTTGAAAAAATTGATGTGAACCATACTAAATAAACATAAAATATCTTAACAAGATTTTGATTACTCATTTAATATATTATTAGACTCTGAACTTTTGAAATCTCATTTTATTGCTTCATCATCCAACCTAAGCATCAACTCTTATACCCCTTAGCTCACTAATGCACCAATTGAGAAAATTAGCTAAAAGTAGTACCTAAGATTTTTCCTATTAAATCATGCATCAATTTGATGTTACCAAGTTTGGAAATTAGCGGATTATTTCTACTTAATAAGAAGTATCTTGTCTAATCATTCATTATGCATCTACCTACACTCACACCAATCTAGAGTTCATTTAAATTTCCTTCATATAGTTTTATTACAAAATAAAACAACATTGATTCCTACTTGACCTCATCTGGATGATTGTTTCTTACTTGAAGATGCTAATATAGAGAATTGGATTGTCTTCCAAACTTTTCATTTATTAAACACATTGCTTTATGAAAAAAGTGGATTATTTTCTGATAGTATTTATTCTTGATTTATAAATTCTATTCATTTAGGGTTAATTCTTGAAAAATAAAACACAATTTCACATGAACAATCTCATTTAAATCTACTAGAAGTATTTAAATTTCAAATGGGATTTATGTTTGATTGACATTAGATGCATTGAAATATGAGGTACTTGACATTTTGGTAAATATACAACCATATTTTATGAAATCTAATTCATTTAATGTGCATATACATGGCTCGTGTTTTTTTGTAATGCAATTTTGTACCAATGACTATAAATATGCACTACACCTCTTAAGAAAATTCATCCTCATTTTAATTATAATTTGAGTAAGTTCCGAATATGGATACTCTACTTTTCTTAACAAGTCCTAGGCAATAATCTACATTTTTGAGCCATATTACTAGCTAGAGATTACAAAAAGTTAAATTCTATATCTAGACTTGTATGATGAGAGTCACACTCAAGATGGTCCTAGGAGATGATTTTATGGATCACAATGAACAATATCAGGTGAATTTTGATATTTCTTCGATATTGGATTGGCTCAGAAGGATGTGTTAGAATTGGATACACTCATGGTTAAAGCCAATTATAAAGGTGGAATGGACCATGTTTTGGTTGCAGCAAGACCCAAAGTAGGAATTCCTACTCCTCGGGATATTCCCCATTTTATCAATGAAGGAATAGCAGCTCCCTTGACCCCTTTCATGGGGTATTTTCTCAACATGACTTTGGTAGAACACGAACAACTAGTTTCCCTCAGGTATGAATTATCCAAAATGAAGCCAGAGAAATAGATTGAGACCACTCTCATGGATAATAGATTTTGTAAAAATATTATGATGTATATACACACTACCTTGTCACTAGTGTGTGTGTGTGTGTGTGTGTGTGTTTGTATTTATGTTTGGTGAATGGATTTATAAATGTATCTTTTCTTGTTCCTTTCGATGGTGAGAAAGAATTCTATTAGGAATTTTTTAAGAATCAAATTTCTTTTCTTGCAAGTTTTGTCTTAAAAACTAGTGATCTTGAGATTTAATGAAAATTGAACCAATTTAATTTAAGTCTAACCTTAATCTAAACCTAAATTGATGAAGGGTACTCCCCTTACAATCTAAAACTCACAAAAACAATGGATAATTGCACAAACAAAATGCAAGAAGGAAAGAAAATATTTTCTATTATCACTAAAATGAAAATGAAATTACAACATTATATTTTCCATCACATGGGATTTTTAATTACATAAATCTGCAAATCTGCAAATCTGAGCCACCATCTACTCTGCTCTCGATTCCCCTCTGTATTCCCCCTTTACATCATTTATTTGGAAGGTGTAACCACCCTAGAATCTTCTGGAAAGTGTAACCGCCCTAGAATCTTCTAGAAAGTGTAACTTCCTCGGGAAGATATTTTGAAATTTTATTAATTTTGGTATTACAACTTCGTGGGGTCATAACTTTTGATCCGACCGTTGGATTTTATTTATAATACCTTTTCAAAAAGGTCTCAAGAAAATCTTGTGTCAAAAATTAGGGCCTAAAGACCAACTACTTTTTGTTTTCCACCAATTTTCAGGCCCATCCGGAGCCTCTAAGTGCCTCAAAATTGAACTTGAAGATTTTACTAGGATTTTCAAAATTAAAATTTTAATCTCTCAAATGACAAATGGTATTGAAGTGATTTCTTCGCCATTGGCTTCAATTTACCATTCTAGAGGTCTGTGTAAGATTTTGTGTCCAACTGTGCATAAATGCAAACTTACTAAAATAGTAACCCTACCAAATTTAGCCCTTATTGAAAAGAAACAACATTTTTTTTTGGGTGATGCAAGATTGCTCTTACACCCTGGATTCTCTAGCATCATAAATCAATATACACATATTTACAGAAAAAATATCCAATTATTATCTATATCTTTTTAGAGTAAAATTGTTTTTACTTTAAATAGCACTTTGGTAATTTTTTTGGTCCTCTGCCTATCAAATTCATCTTTAAAGTCAGATATTTATGTTTTAATTACAACATTATGATGTATCTTCAACTAGTATCAAATTCATTAATTTCATGTTGTACTCCTTTAAAATTAACATCATAGTTTTTAATTACTTCTCTAAGGTGGAAAGAAACAACCTAAGTGTTTTCTCCATTTAGATTTTAGTTGTTGAAATATAATTCCTCACTTTTCCATAATTCATTATCATGTAGATTTCAAATGTGTTTCCCCTTTGCTATTTGAGTTCCTATGATCTCAAATCTTCTCATGCTTCTTTGTCTTGGGTAGACAGTGTAACCTCATTATTTCTATCACTTTTCCAAGAACTAATTAGTAAACTACTAGTTGTAACTTCTTTAATCCTTTTCTTTTGCAATTTGATGAAATATTATCATTAAATGAAAATGAATAGTCCATTCATATTCTATTTTTAGTATTTAATTGTTTGAATCATCCTTATTGGAACTTAATTTTGCTTGTCCTCCTTGTGTTCACAAATTTTGACACATTAGGATCTCTAATTGCAACAAAAGGAATTCTCTTTATCTTCCACAATTTTTCTTGTGAAACCCTTTCAATGCTTGATATGTTAGGTAGCATTGAGGAAACACATTACTAAGTATTCTAAAACTTTATAACATGATCTCTTGACTATTATCTTATATCATAAAATCTTATGTTTGCATTATCACAGCATCCAAAAAATTGATTACTACTTGTAACAATGTTTGTTACAATTCTATATGGTCTTTCTGGATCATGTCTTCTAGGCATGACATTCAGTGAATTCCTATTTTCATATCTAAACACTCCCGCTAGAGAAATCAAGTTTCTACTAGCTAAATCCATTCTAACCAAAAAATTTGTATAATTGATTTTATCATGTTCCCTTGTTTTATGGATCCTACATCTTTCTATTAATCCAAATTTAGATAATCTTTTTGTGTCCACAACTTTTCATTTAAAATACTCTACACATATGAGACATCCATGTTGAATGAGAATTTACCATGTGATTTGATTTGTCCTAAATTTTTCATCATTTCATGAATTTTAAGTCTTTGAGAGTTTTAATCTCCTTTTACTCTGTCAATTTTAGCATGAGATCTACCATCTCTTGATAAAATATACTCACAAGGCCCTCCATCTAATGCCACTTCTATTGATGTGGATATTAAGCATGCACCAACATACAAATATATTTTATTATATGGACAACAAAACCTATCTTATCTTGAAAGAATCACTAAATTCAATTAAGGATTTAGTTATCTCAAGGCTCGAGAATGTCAAGTCTTGACTTAATAGGTTCACTTAGGGTTCGTTGTTCAATTATTGTATTGACATGGGGGCCTACTGGTGTTCTAAATATTTCTCTTTTAAATAACAAGAAATTTTAACAAACTCAACAAATCACACATTCATCACTTTTTCATAATTCATTCAATTTAACTCTTTCCACAATAAACTTCAAAAGATTAAAGTTGATAAGGGAAAAGCCTAAGCAATTAATTTTTTTCAAATATTTCCCGCACTCATACTAAGAATAAGAAAAATAATGTAGAAACTATTTTTTATTTCACCAGATTTCTTCACAAATACATACAAACTAATGTAATATTTTAAAGAATAGAATTGTTCACCAATCAAATAGCTTAAAATGCACCCAAAGATGGTGTAGCAAATTAATTATTTCACTAGGAATAAACGATTACAGTCATACAAAATATATGATTAGGAATAACCTTCAATTGCTTCAATATTACCAACCCTTACAGTATGTACAATTATTTACTAAAATTGAACAAAAAAATGAAATAGAAACTAAATTGGTATATATCCAATACAAGCTCTATTTTGTCAACAATTTTTTACCCCTAAAACTAAGCAACTTGCTACCTTTTATAGAATACAAGATATGATTTCATTACAAAAATAGAACATGGATAGGGAGAAACAAGTTAATCAAGACAGGTGGCACAAAAATGTCTTTTACATATATGAGGAAACAAGCATATAGTTTTAGAAGAATTAATCAAATTTATATTCCATTGGTCTCTATTGATGATTCTTTAACCTTTCAAAATAATAGATAATATATGTAATACATCACATTGGTCTTCAAAGTACTTGTGGATGATTCTTAGATGCAACCTCCTTAAATCAAACTCCCTTAGCTCTTTACTCTGGTCTCTTTTTGTGCTTGTGACAAAACAAAAAATGTTCTACTGCTAGCAGACCTTGAAATTCTTACATCTAGTTATATTTTGGCATCAAGAAAAAACATCTTCTTCTAGAATTGGGAAAAACATCTGCTTCTAGTAGTGAGAAAACATTCACTTCCAACATCAATAATAACATCTACTTCTAACATCAGGAAAAACACCCAATACCACATTAGCATCTAGTTTCACCTTCCAGAATCCTCTTGAAACCTACATTCAAAATTTATCATGTGAAAGATTATACCATATTTATAATATTTCAATTACAATAATCCATATAAAAAATTACTAATTAGCCCATTGGTGACTTCTAGTCCATCGTATCCTTTGAATGATTTCCAAATCAATTCTTAAACTTGCTCAAACATACTTTCTATAAAAAAATTAGAAATTTTGATTATTGTAGAATTTTGGGAATTTATATGGTTACAAAATTCCTAGAATCTCTGATGATCCAATATGAAATGAAACAATAAACATTATTATTATCCTATATCCCTTAATTAAGACTTCTTTCATTGAAAAATATTCTTTTATTACCTCAATAATTGGAATAGTAAATGTGCATCCTGTATTGAATTCATAAGCTTCAAAATATTTGGCTCACATTATTACACTTTTAACTCATTTTTAGGTCCACCTTATTATGAAGAAAATGTGTGATAGCTGAACCCCTCTTTACTTATGCATTCCTCTAAGGATTGGGTGGGCCAAACTACATTTGTTTCCTAATACAAAATTTAAAGGTACAACATCCACTTCTATAGGTCATTACTTCCCCAAAACTTATAACCTCTCAAATTTTACCCTTTCAAACACATTTTATGAGAAATATTACAAAAAATTAGGATTTTTTACACCTTTTGCACACTTACTGGTGACTTAAACTACAATATACTTAAATTGGGTCCCCATGTTATTGTAAGCACCATGGAGCATATTTTAAGACCACACAAAAATTTACCCACCTCTTTCTCTCATATGAGCATCTCAAACTCATTGCATGCTTTACATTCTCTTGAGTAGAATACAATTTAATATTTTTCATTTATGATTTCTATTTTTTCTTCCCTTCATTCATTTGTATTATTAGGTGGCTTTCTAGCCAAATCTTACATTTTTTTCCATTTTCACTTGAGATTTATGTGGACTCTTACCACAATGGTAAAAATTAAATTACTTGTTACATTTTACTTTGCAAGTAAAAAAATTAACTTCAAGAAATTTACAAACTTACTGGAAATGAAATCATGCTTTTAATCAAGTATACAAACCTTCAACCATTCAACCATTATGTCAAACAAATTATGTACAATGTTCTCTTCTCAATTTCACATAAACTTTCCTTCTAGAGGAAAAACAAATTTTATTTCCACACTTCTTTACTCTACACCAACAATTTCATTATCTCTACTCCATTTTTAGACTTGCCATCCAACCTTGACAAATAATTTTTTATTTACTAGATATTTGAACATTTTAAATTAGGAATTTTCCTCTACTCATAAGTGATTTTAGTTTTCCATGGCATATGAAATTTCTTCTATATTTTTAACACTAAGCTAGGGCATTGGATCTCCATATTGGGTCATTTTTTGTAATACTAGGAAATTTTTCACCTTGGATGGGCTTTGAGAGTAGTTTCAAGTCATTTAAAATTATTGTGGAGGTGTTTGAAGTATGTGTTGATAAATTTAAACCATTCTTGGGACATTTATTTATATGCAATGACATTTTAAATAGCTACAAAGGTGTTTTGAGACATATTGGGCATTCTTAGGCATAATAGGCACTTCAAAACGTTTCAACAATAAAAATATTGCAAAGGCATAAGAAATCTTGCTAATAAATTTTTGGACTTGAAAATAGTAATTTTATACATTTGAATACTTCTAAAACCTCCCACAACACCCCTCTATATGGAAAGATGTTATTGTAGCACCCAAGACCTCTTATAACACATGTTTAAAATGCATAAAACATATCAAAACAAACTTATACATTAGGAACAAATAATATGGTTTCCAAATTTCAAAGTGCACATGGTATAAACCTATAAATCCTTCTCCAAAAACTCTAGCATAGGTTTTAATCTCAACACAAGTTTGGGGGCATTGAAAGGCTTTGAAACTACACTATTGCACTGAGCCATACATACCTTTTTAATTTGACCTTTTAAAATGACTTTATATTTTTTTTCAAATGCACATTCACTTGCTTTCTAAGGAGATAATATTCAAGGTTTCTAAACTATTATTTTTCTTCCCCCACCAAATAAAACCTTAAAAAATGATTTAATTAGGTCCTAATTTTGAAATTTTTAAAATTGGTAATTTAAATTCACTGCAAGTGAAATGACAAGATCAATGTTAGAGATGCATGTAAATTTTGGGGGCCATGAAAACTTGCAAGGGGTGTTAATTATTGATGTATATCCTTGTTCTATCACCAGAGCTTGAATATAAAATTTATTTCTAGGTGATCCTTTGTAACTTGGGCCTGTCCTTAAGCACTTACATGCTTAGAACTAAAAATTAAAAGATATTAATGAGACTTTTGAGTTGTTATACAAGAACAACCAAAACATGGAACCAACAAGAGAGATGTGGCTTGTTGACATAATGGGATGTGGCATGCCTTTGGTCCTCATCAACAATTTCTTTGAGATGTGGTATGAGAAACTATATAGCTTGGTTATGTTTTGAAATGTCCATCTAATCAATAACTAAATTTTCTAATATATTTACTAAATTGCTACCAAAAGGAACCGATCAACAACCAAATCAACCATAAAATGTTTAATTTCCATGTGTTGGGATTTTTTTTGTTTTAGATCATTATGAAAAGAATGCAATCACCATTAATATGATTTTATTTCAATGAATATATTTTATTTAAATTATTTAATAAAAGATAATATTATAATATTCACAAAAAAGGGAAGGCAATAGAGAATCAAACTCACAAAGTCTAATGGGACTAAATATATAACAAAGACACATTAATACAAATAGGTCCAAGCCCAATAAAGTTTAAGAAACTAAAATAAAATTGGAAGGGGGAAGGTCCTTATCATCTAGATTTCCCAAAACATCTTTAAGCATAAAATCATTGATTGGTTCCTAGAAAGTAACAACACCTTATTCTTTAGGAGAGTTATTTGGGGGCCCCAAAGCATGGACACAAGATATAGCTAACTTGGGAGAGGGAAACTATCAGTGCTAGGCTAGCCAAGATATCATGATGCTCCTCCATTGTGATTCCCTTGAGAGGAAGAAGAAGGTAGCCTAGAAGGATAAGACCATCCTCCATGAGTCACATTGTCTATACAAATAGGGGTTGAGATCCATAGGTGCCATAGAATTGGGATCCACTATCATTTCTAGTAGGATATATGTGAATTTATTGTAATCCATCTCTTCTAGCCATTTGAAAACTAATAAGCAACACTTATCCCTTTGCTTCATTGTTAGAGCCATCCTATAATTTTTTTGGCATTGCTAGTTGAATCAATTCATCACTATTTTTTAAGACAATGCCACCACCTAAAGGCCTCAAATTCCCCCTAGATTCCCCATAAAATTTTATCTTAAAAAAAAGCTTACAAGGAGCTTCTCAAATTTTCAAGCAATAGATGGATTTAACTGAGGAAATATGGGACAAACCCTTGGTTGGGGGGTAGAATGAGGTTCCAATTTTTTAGGACTCAATTATCCCAATTTATGAAAAATTTCTAGGTGTAGATCCTTTGATGGATTCAAACATTAATAAAATCTAAGAAGTGCACTAGAAAGGAATTTTAAGAGGATTTTTTTTCTAAATATTCTAAAATTTCTTTCCTTCCATAGCATACGAATCAATTTAGATGGGGAAATTATCCAAAGACTTGCATAAGTGGATTGTTGATGAGTTTTTGTCTAACTCTAGAAGAGCTAGTTTGTTGAGTTGGGAAAGATTCCTTTCCATTTTAATTTGTTGCATAGTCATTTCAAGTGATGGTAGCTAAAGGCAAAATTGAGGATAAGATGGTCTAGGTATTTCAAATTGCAACCACATAGAACATAATTAAAATCTTGATGGATGTACAATTTTTGTAGGTGATTGCTAGTGAAAATTTTTTATGACTAGCGCACCAGGAGAAGCCCTTAATTTGGGAAGAATATCTTTGTCCCAACAAATATAATTTATCTAGTCATCCTCACTATTATCTTATAAAATAGATTTGAAACCTACCCAAACTATATAATCTCTACTAGATGGTTCCTACCAAAGTAACTCTTCCTCTTCCTTAGAACAAAAGTTTCCTTGATTTTAGAATATTTTCTAGGTTGGACTTCTAGTCTTCTAGGGTAATCAAGCAAGAAAAAATCTAACTTGCCAAAGGAATACCATTTTTCCACTTGATTTTCATAGTCTTTAAATTTTGATCCCAAGAGGATTTTTCAAAGAGGAACTTAATGATTGAAACTTAGTGTTCCTATTTAGATGAGCATACCCATTCCACTAATCTTTCCATAAATTTTCTTTTTCTCCATTATGGATAGCCCAATAGAAGTGATGAAGAATGAGATCATGACTATTGGCTATAATGCTAAACATTCTAGAGCCCAAAGGGGGGTTATAAATAGTGAAGATAGGTTCCTTTTCCTAGTTTTCCAAATAATTTTCTTGCATTATTACACACCATCTAGATTCTTCTTTTTAATATGTATTATAGGAAAGCTTGGCTCCCAAGTGTTGGCAACAGAAGGGCAGACAACTGAGAGGGGGGTGAATCAGTTGTCATAGAAATTATACTTATTAAACTTATTCTCAAATTTGATAAATAAACATGAAAGCATAAACCATCACCACATCAGAAACACACATAACACCAAAATATTTTATGTGGAAACACTGTTAGGGGAAAACCCACGGTGGAGGTTAGTCCATAAGATTATAACATGTTAAAAGTATAAAAGAAAATGGGGAATGCACATGCATTCAGACACACTGCCTAGAGCTCACTGCTCAATTACAAAAAGGATTACTACCCAAAGGAAGACACACTGTCTTACAAAAACATTCGGATTACATCTAGAAGATTTTGAGCTGAGAAAATAACATCTGCTAATGCCTAGTTATAGTTCCGGTTAAGCACATAAACATTTTCTCGCTCACTCACTCTTCTTCACACTTTGTCTCTACCTTCAAAAGATTAGAACATTATTCGCGCACACCATGCATTCAAATGGTATAAATAATTGATCATATATATCCACAATTGAGGATAACACCATCTCCATGTCGACTTTAACAAAATATAAAATATGTACAAACTGTCGGCCCAAAACATAAATAATTGTCAATGCAAATCAACCAATGTTGGCCACAACATAATGAAGACCCAAAACAACATCCTCAAACATGAACCACCTTTGAAAATTGTGCCTTGAATATCCACAACACGCTACAATCACCTTGTCAGCCATGATCATGAAAAACATGAACACTCAAGAAAATCACCAATCACAATCACAACGATCAATGCAGACGTACAACACAGATAAAGAACGATCTAGAAACATCTACAAGAACCATGAATCACCACAGAAGCATCCACAACAACTCAAATTACTAGAATCACTTCATCTTCTTTTAGGAACACCAACTGAAGCAACAAGATAACTGTTAGAACATAGATAAACATAACTCGATCAAATCTTCATGTGGATATTTGAAACTTCATGTGGATAAACTAGATATACTCAAAAAGAAACCCTTTGATCCACAACCTCTAATCATCAACATACTGAGCTAGCCACCATGTTGAACTTCACTACATCACTAGCAACTTGCAACTTATTTTATTTCAATTTTCTCAATATCCTCGACATATACAACCTTAAAGACATTAATGCAAATAGTGTTGACATCAATGACAACCACCTATGAGCAACATCCAACAATCTCCCCCTTTGGCATTGATGGCAACACATGATGTGAAAAAAACCATCAACGCAACTTTCTCTTAGCACTTTCTCCCCCTTAGATTTTGACTCTTTTCTCCTTAACTCTTTCACAAATTTTCACATGACTCTTCTCCCCCTTTGACATCGATGATAAAGATACACATTATCTTTCTCCGCACTAGCTCTAAACCACATTTCTGAACATCTGACTACTCCCCTTGAGTAGCAGCCACCACAACATCAATCTGAATCAAGATATGACTATGAAATGCACAGACTGATGCAAGTCAATGCATCTTAATTCTGATTAGGAGGGTAATCACCCCTAGCTTCCATCTGAGATACTCAAAAGTATCCTTAAGAAAAGGCTTGGTAAAGATATCTGCAATCTGTTCCTTATTGGGCACATACTCCAATTTGACTTCCTTTTCACTCACCTTCTCTCTCAAAAAGTGAAACTTGATAGATATATGCTTGGTTTTTTAATACAGCACCAGATTCTTAGAAATGTTAATTGCACTTGAATTATCACAGAATATAGCAATAGGTTCATCATACACAACTCTGATATCTTTCAACATCTGCTTCATCCACAATACTTGAGAACAATTGTTAGAAGCAACAATGTATTCTGCCTCTGCAGTAGATAAATAAATGACATTTTGCTTCTTACTTAACCATGAAATCAACTTCTTTCCCAAGAAAAATGCACCACCACTGGTACTCTTTCTGTCATTCACATCTCCTGGCCAATCAACATCAATAAAAGCACTCAAAGTAAGGTCATCTTCTTTAGGATACCATAGGCCAAAATCAACTGTCCCCTTCAAGTATATGAAAATCCTTTTCATAGCTGTCACATGAGATTCCTTCGGATCAGCTTGAAATCTTGCAACAATGCATACGACTTTCATGATATTAGGTATAATTTGAGTCAAATAGAGCAATCCACCAATCATGGATCTGTATCTAGTTTGGTTCGCTTTAGTAGAATCATCATCTTGTGTCAACTTACATCCGATCACGATAGGTGTACCAACCGGCTTTGAATCTTCCATACCAAACTTCTTTAGAAATTCTTTCACATACTTGGAATGAGATATAAATATCCCCTTATCTAGCTAAGTAATTTGCAATCCTGGAAAGAATTTCATTTCTCCAATCATAGACATATCAAACTCACTCTGCATCTCATCAACAAACTTCATGCACAAATTATCATCTCCTCCAAAAATGATATCATCAACAAAGACTTCAACAATCAAATCTTTATCATGATCAATCTTGAAATACAAATTTCTATCAATAGTACCTTTATTAAATCCAAGCTTCAACAAATACTTGTCCAATCTAGCATATCATGCTCTTGGGGCTTGTTTGAGTCCATACAATGCTTTCTTCAACTGACAAACCATATCTCCCTGATCAGTTAATTGAAATCCATCAGGTTGCTCAACATACACTTCTTCTTCCAGTTCACCATTTAGAAATGATGACTTGACATCCATCTGATAAACCTTGAAGTTTTTGTAAGCAACATAAGCAAGAAATAATCTCATAGCCTCAATCCTAGCAACAAGGGAAAAAGTTTCTTCAAATTCAATTCCTTCCATCTGAGAATATCCTTTACACACCAGTCTTGCTTTGTTTTTAACAACTTCACCTTGCTCATTCAGTTTGTTCTGAAAGACCCATTTAGTTCCAATTACATTTTTGTCCTTAGGTCTGGGAACAAGAATCCATGCATCATTCTTCTCAATCTGTAGTAGCTCTTCTTTCATTGCTTCCACCCAATGTTCATCTTTGCATGCTTCATTGAGACTATTAGGCCCAGTCTTTGAGATCAAACAATATTCTTCTGCAATTATTCTCCTAGTTTGAACACCTTTGTTCTTATCACCTATAATCTGATCTTCTGAATGATTTAGTCTTACATACCTTAGAGTCTTAGGATGTTCTTGAACTTTAGGCTCTTGTGATCTCACTTCTGCACTTTCACTAGTTTCTTCCTCTTGATTTTTCACAGTTCACTGAGAATGATCGAACTTGATTTGAGTTTGAACTTTCTTTCCTTTATCTAAGCTGTCATTTATAATCCTCTAAATCATATCAGGTTCTGGAAGCGGTCTAACGTGTCTTCATCAATCTTGACGACTAGCACTTTCAACTTCTTTCCTCAATGTATTGCTTAGCATTGATAGGCTTTTACTTTTAGTACAACCAACCAAGAAATATTCCTTCATCAACGCTATCAAACTTTCCTATATCTTCATCTCTTTTGATAAGCATTTACTCCAAGATTTTGAAGTATCTAACGATGAACTTATGACATACCTTAGCTCATAAGGTCTTATGATTATCCCACCTTTACTTGTACCGGTTGATGTAAACAATAGTACTCACAACTTCTCTCGATATATGAGGAACATTTCCTTCTAGCATCATAGTCTACTTAACTTCTTCAATTGTCTGTCTTCCTTTCCACAACTCCATTTGTTGAGGTGCATTGTGCGATAAATTTTCTCTTTATCCATGCTCTTCACAAAGATTAAACTCACCAGAAGTGAATTCACCACCTCCTCGATCTCATACATTTTAACTTTAGACCCATCTACTGTCTTGTATAGTCTTAAAAATCTTTGAATTTCTCTAGAGCTTGAGACTTTTTCCTTAAGAAATAACCCACATCATTCTAGAATAATCATCAATAAGTAATATGAAATACTTGTATCCTTGTAAAATTTGACTCTAGAAGGACCACACAAGTCAGTATGCACAAGCTCCAACACTTCATTTGAACAATGTTGTTTGCTCTGGAATGAAACTCTAGTTTGCTTCCCTAACTAACATTCCTTGCATATGGCATTAGTAGGTTTTATCAACTTAGGAAGATCTCTCATTGCCTGAGTAGAACTTATCTTGATAATATTATCAAAGTTTACATGACACATTCTCCTATGCTACAACCAACTTTCATCAACTTGAGCAATCAAACAACTTTTACTAGCAGCATTCAGGTGAAAGATATTACCTTTTTTTTTGTACTAGATGTAATCACATTTCCAGAACTCCCCAATATTCTACACTTTCCATCCTTGAATTGAAAATTGTATCCCTTGTCAACCATCTATCCAACACTTAAGAGATTATGCTTCAAACCTTCCACATATAGGACATCATCAAAATTATGCTTACCATCAAGAGACATGGATCCTCTGCCATGGATTACACTAGCTTTGTCATCACCAAATATTACAACACCACCATCATACTTTTCCAAGCTCACAAATTTACTTTTATCACCTAACATGTGATGGGAGCATGCACTGTCAATCACCCATTCATCTTTTTCTTCAACTCTGGAAGCTAGAGCTTCCTCCGCATTTGTGCAACTAGCAGATTCAACAGGTACTAGATCATTTTCCTTGATAGCAATAAATACCCATTCATCCTCACTTACATTCCCTATATCAAATTCATCATCTGTCACACCTTCATTAGCAACATAATAACACTTCCTTTGAAATCTAGGCTTGTTAGGTCTTGGATTAGGAACTCTTTTCGAACACCTTGATGCAAAATGACCTATCTTATTACAAGAAAAACATTTAATAGGAAATTTTCCTTTATACTTACCTTCTCCGTTGGCTTCCCTCTTGACAATAAGTGCTTCAAGCTCATCTAATTTTCTCTCTTCTTCAATCTCTCTCATTTCCTCCTCATACTTGAACATTTTTCTGGAAGAAATTTCTCCTAGATCATATCTTTGCTTATCTTTTCCAGAGATAGTAGCCTTGAATGCAGATTATGTCTTAGGAAGAGAATCACCAAACTCACTTAACTCAAAATTAGTAAGCTTACCAATCAACATATGTCTGGTTACATTTGTCACAGTCTGGATCTCCTCAATAGCAATAGCTTTGACTTTGTATGCAGTAGGAAAGGATCTAAGCACTTTAGCAACAATCTCTAATTCTTCCAATGTTCCACTAGCACATCTGATACTACACACAAGTTCATTCACTCTCTGCATAAAAGAAGTAATTTTCTCATCATCACCCATTCTCAACATTTCATATT
Organism: Sequoia sempervirens; assembly: GCA_007258455.2. Classification (NCBI taxonomy): domain Eukaryota; kingdom Viridiplantae; phylum Streptophyta; class Pinopsida; order Cupressales; family Cupressaceae; genus Sequoia; species Sequoia sempervirens. Next base: position 34,155 of record VDFB02300355.1, read on the forward strand.
TCCCTTTCAGGCTTTACAACTTAGCAACCTTCACATGTGCATCACCTTCATACAAAGTTTCCAACTTTTTCTAGATCTCATAAGCTGTCTTCAGATCCATTACATTTGTCATCTCGAAATCAGTCTGAGCACTCAACAATGCTTCCTTAGCCCTGATATTGTACTTGACATCCTTAATCTCAGTAGAAGTAGAAGGATCATCCTATGGGATGATATACCTATTCTTTTTAATTTTCCAGTAGGGTTCACCAATGCATCTCAGATAACACTCCATTCGATTCTTCTATAAAGAATAATTAGTTCCATCAAATCTCAGACTATCCTTCTTATATGTCACTATCCCTTATCACCTCAAGCTATTAAACTTCTTCTGAGGAACCTGCTCTAATACCAATTATTGGCAACACAAGGGCAGAAAACTAAGAGGGGGGGTGAATCAGTTGTCACAGAAATTATACTTATTAAACTTATTCTTAGATATGATAAATAAACATGAAAGCATAAACCATCACCACATCAAAAACACACATAACACCAATATTTTTTACGTGGAAACCCTATTAGGGGAAAAACCATGGTGTAGGTTAGTCCACAAGATTATACCTTGTTAAAAGTATAAAAGAAAATGGGGAATGCACATGCATTCAGGCACACTTCCTAGAGCTCACTGCTCAATTACAAAAAGGATTAGTGCCCAAAGGAAGACACACTGTCTTGCAGAAACATTCGGATTACATCCAGAAGATTTTGAACTGAGAAAATAGCATCTGCTAATGCCTGGTTACAGTTTCAGTTAAGCTCACATAAACATTTGCTCACTCGCTCACTCCTCTTCACACTCTGCCTCTTCCTTCAAAATATTAGAACATTATTCATGCACACCATGCATTCAAATGGTATAAACAATCGATCATATATATCCACAACTGAGGATAACATCATCTCCATGTCAACTTTAACAAAATATAAAATATGTACAAACTGTTGGCCCAAAACATAAATAATTGTCAATGTGAATCAACCAATGTTAGCCACAACATAATGAAGACCCAAAACAACATCCTCAAACATGAACCACCTTCAAAAATTATGCCTCGAAGATCCACAACATGCTACAATCACCTTGTTGGCCATGATCATGAAAACCATGAACACACAGAAGAAAATCACCAATCGTAATCGTAACGATCAATGCGAATGTACAACATAGATAAAGCATGATCTAGAAACATCCACGAGCACCATGAATCACCACAGAAGCATCTGCAACAAATCAAATTACTAGAATCACTTCATCCTCTTTCAGGACACCAACTAAAGCAACAAAATAATTGTCATAACATAAATACTCATAACTCAATAAAATCTTCTTGCAGATCTCTGAAACTTCACATGGATAAACTAGATATACTCGACAATAAACCCTTTGATCCACAACCTGTAATCATCAACATATTGAGCTAGCCACCATGTTGAACTTCACTGCATCATTGACAACCTGCAACTTATTTTATTTCAATTTTCTCAATATCCTCGACATATACAACCTTAAAGACATTAATGCCAATAGTGTTGACATCAATGAAAACCACATATCAGCAACACCCAACACCAAGGCCCAATTCAAAGCCAAAATATTATGAATTCCAACACCCCCAAGGATTTATGAGTATAAATTTTATTCCAAGCTAGCGATTCCACCTTCTTCTTAGTGTCTTTAGACCCTTGTTAGATGAAGGTCCTTAATTACTTATTTATTTTATCCTATAAAAACTAGGAATATTTAGAATAGAAGCATATAGACTAAGATGGCTAAGAGGATAACGTTTTCCATGAGGAGATTTCTTGCTAGTGCAACCATTTTCCTTTCCAAGAAACTATATTATTTTGGATAGAGGTTATCACATGATCCAAAACCTTAATTTTATCCCTTTTAGGAATAGGGAGATACCAAGATAAGGTGAATGAAGGCTAATATCTTTGAAATTTAGCAACTTGATGATTTGACCTTGTCGAAAAGTCTAAATGTTAAAGAATAAAGTTCTTGACTTTGAAGCATTTATCTCTTTGCTTGAAACTCTACAATAATTATCAAACACTCTTTCAATTGTTGATGCCTCAAAGAAAGTTGCAAGGCTAAATATAAGAGTGGCATCTATAAAGATAAAACAACTAATCATGGCTAGGGATTAGGCTAAAATTATTCCCTTTTTATTTCTATTGAAGGCTCTCTACCTTAATGATCTTATCGTTGCTTCTACCATGAGGATGAAGAGGAAGGTTGAGATGGGATCTATTGTCTCAAACTACTATTGGATTTGAATAATCCCATTGAGCTATCATTAAGGATAATTGAGAATCTAAAACTTAAGATATAGAAGGGAACCCACTAACACTGGCTAGGGGAAAAACCAAACATCTAAAGTAGAATGAGGAGCTTCCAACTTACCTTGTAATAATATTTTTCCATATTTTGTAAGTATGCAGTCCTTATTATAAGCTTCCCAAAAAGTATAATTTTAAATAAATTTAATTTAATTATTATATTTATTTTTTATTTCTTGTGAATGTAGGTTTTTCATCGAAAATGAAGCTCTCTGTTCTGCACATGTGGAAAAATAGAAGATTATCAAAATAAAATTTGAAAAATATGAGTACACCAAATATTGAATTCCTTGATCCAACAAAAAAAAAAGAGTTTTGATACATACAAAAAAAGTTATGTGTGATACAATCTGCCTATTTTTGAATTGTAATTGGTTTGACTCTGAAACTTGATTAAGGGAAAAATATTCAATAAAACACTATGAAACCAATTGGAAGCACTAGATATCATAGTTACAAATCTAAATTCGATTTTTTTAAAAAAAAATTCCTTCATGGAAAAAAGGTTGTGTTATACGGTGAGCATTGAACTCCTTAAAAATGGTGTTTACTGAAAAAAAGCTAGTTTTCGAAGGAGATGGAAAAAGAAGTGAAATATGATTCCAAAAATTTTGAAAGAAATAATTTAGAATCTACAAAAAAAAATTCACAAATCACTAGTTTGCATCATCTTCAAATTCCTCATGGTTTAGCCACTATAGGTGCTTGAAAGTAAAGATTTAGTTAGAAAAAATTAGTTCAATGTCCAGTTTGGCCAAAAATTGTAAACCAATATTGCGGGAACACCGAGGAATATCCAAAAACCTTTTATTTGTATATGAAGCTAAAAATTATGATTTCTTATTTTGATGAAGAATAGAAAATTATTGATGTTGATTTCCAAATATTCTCACTATGTTAGCATAACAATGAACCTTGATTTAATTTTTTTCCATTTTATGTCTATTGTTTGTGACTTTTGCTTGCTTTCCATAGTGAATAAGCATTAGTCGTGTGCAAGATTTTTTTTTTAATAAAGTATGTACTTTTTCTTATTCAATTGTTAAGAGAAAATAGATTAATAGGAAAGGAGATAACTACAAAAGGAAATAGTTTATTTTTTGAATTAGAGGACTTAAAAAGAAAAATGAGAATGAAACTAAGTTTAAAATGAGGTTTGGGGGTTGATAAAAAGACATTAAAAGTTTTATTTAGGTGGGAAATTTTTAGTAATCAACAAGGGGGAGGTGAAGATGAATAATAATTTTTCATTATAATTGAATAAAACTACAAATTTAATAGATATACATTTCTCAATACTATCATGATTATTTTAAGATTTTCGCATTAAAAGAAAAAATACTAGGTTCTCACATATTTTTTATATTAGTTATGTGATTTCTACTTAATAAAAGTGGTGGTTTTGTCATAAATGATAAAAACCAATAAAATTTGCATATGTAAAGCACATAAATGTCTAATTAGGTTCAAGGAGATAAAAGGGACACTAAGGAATACTAGGGGAATGACCTAGAGATATAAAAAACATATGGGAGTATTTAAGTGACCAATATTATTTTATGCGTTATAAAGCACTTTCGTGGAAGAATGCAACATCCTTGAACATAAATATTTACTTGATGTAAAATAGTCCAAAAATATCAATCAATGTAACGAGTGTAATAATATGCCATAAAGAATAGTCAAATAGGAACCAAATGTGATAAGTAGGGTAGGAAAAGTATAGATAATTAATTATCTAACGATTAATCACAAAGGAGGGAAAGCATGTAAGGATCAAATGTAAAAAATAATTAAAGTGCAAACACTAATCATGATAAATTAATGATCCAAAACAAATGATTGATATTCTTTAATATAGGGTGAGTGGTGCAATAAGAATATTAATTTTGAAGTGTTTCAATCTAATTAAATATGTGATAGATTATAAAACATTGATGAAAATAAAGAAGAAAATATTATAAATACATGATGAATATAGATATACATGATGAGGCCACTTATCCTTTGTCGACTAACAAAATTTTGGAAGAATAAGAATACCTACAAAACAACCTTACAAACCTCTATCCCATGCCTCAATGATATAGAATTAAAAATAATAAACCACCAAGTGGTATCCCAAAATTAGGATTCAAAACTATGAGCCACTAGCAAACATCCAACACTTCATAATCATAGTCAAACAATGCATAATAGAATATAACTCACTTTACATATCTTACACCTCTTTTACATAGCATAGATTCCAACATAACTATTGTATTGACTAAATACATATATCTAGGTTCTCTATGAGGTTTTTAATTCCTTCTCCTATAATTTATTCAAATTAGAAAGATTCTCTATAACTCCCAATTTTTATCCTTTTTAACGTAACATTCATATTCAATATGGTAGAAAATTAGTTGTTTGAAGCAATTTTCATGCCAGATTCATAAGAGAAAGGAAGCATATTTGAAAGGAACTAATGCAAAGTTTTTGAGAGGAAGTTTTTTTAGTGATTGAAAATTAGAGATAGAGGTCGATGAGTAGAGAATGAAGAGCAAATTTATGAAGAGAGATTGAGCAGAGTATAGAGAGTTTTTTTTCAAGTAGAGTTTATTGGAGGTTGGTGCATCATACTGAGTTGGTGTGCAAAGTGAGTTGGTGCTTTTAGTGAGTTGGAGCTCACGTTTGTAAGATCGGTATCTTATGTGGGTTATTTCCTATAGTTTGTAAAAAGTTAATAAAAGCAATATTTTGTCATGGTTTTTTCCCTTAATGTTTTTCCACATAATTCCTATGTTCTTGCATGTGTAGCTTTCTTGATGTTTTTGAAGTTGTATTTTTAGATTTGAAATAAGTGCTAAATTTTTTCCTGATATTGATTCACCACCCCTCTCATTATTAGTGTGTACTCTTCATAATATCTTTTACAGAATATCCCAACTATCTTAGAGAATAAATATTAAGTAAATAATGTCCTTGCCTTTAGGTGGGAATCCTATTTTCCCATT
>VDFB02300356.1:0-49985 GCA_007258455.2 Sequoia sempervirens
TTATTGATATGTTGAATAGGAAAAATTTTGAGGATGTGAATTGGCAGCTAGTTGTGGTTGTCAAGCAGATTATTTCTATGTGCTCTTCTTTGAAGTCCATTGTTTTCCGCCATATTCCCCAAGAGTGGAATAGGGTGGCTGATGGGCTGGCTAGATGGGCAACAAAGAGGACTGATTCTTGGTATGTGGATGATTGGGGCAATCTTCCCAATGACCCGGCCCCTGTTCTTAAGGAGTGGGTTGCTGAGGATATGAGGTGCTTCTTGGGTGTGAATTAATTCTTGTTTTGTTGGGCCCCTTGTGACTTCTTTCTTATGACTTTGTATTGTTGTTCTGATTCAATAAAGTTTTTACCCTCTTATTAATAAAAAAAAATTAAAAAAATTAAAAAAATTATCGTCAAGATAAAAAAATAGTATACTAACATCTCCCCATTTTAAATAATAAATGTAACATATTCAAATACAATCATGACAAAGATCTACTCATAATTCTAGTGAAATTTATACAAATATTGCATTTTCATACAACCAAATTCATTGAGTGTTAACTCAATAATACCATCCATAATAGCCACAACCTAAAATATTGGTCATGTAAAATATAGAGATACCAAGAACATGAAGATGATGAATTAAACTAGATCAATTCGCTTTCACCATAAACATTAGGGAGCCAAAATTAACCAAGTAGTATTATTTGGTTGTTTTTGTCAAAGAGGAGCTGAATAAGTTGGTTAAGATTTTGGTCCCTTTTGTGTGTGTGTGTGTGTTGTGACTGATATGATGACTTATATTAAACTAGGTGAATTAGGATCAAATGAAATAAGTGTAACATAACATAGAAATTACAAAAAAAAAGAAAAAGAAATATAAAGTGGATATGGAGAAGAGATATAGAGAGGAACCTAACATTGCAATATGGAGAAGAATTGACAATCTACAAGGGAATTGGGTGCCCTAGTCTAGAAGTGTTGAAATCTAGGGTTTTAGGGCTTGCACAGGTGTATCAGTGTCTAAAGGTATTTGACAACAGAAATCAAAATTCATATCCTGATAGAGCATGGGTAAAATATGTTTTCTAATTTATTGATGATGAGTCCTTGAAACATGCATTAGGGTTTAGGAGCCTTGAGATGTTAAATCCACTTCAATTAGTAGAAAACATGTAAGCCTACAAAATAGATAGAGGGAGAAAGGTTGTGTTGTATAGGGGCTTGCCTTGGTCAAACCCTATGTTAGTGTTCTCACCTCCACAATGACTATGATGATAGATGATAAAGAGTGTGTTCTCTTGAGGGTCATCCCACAATAATGGGTTACACTTTTTGGCCAAACTTGACATTGAAATCAACATTTTCAAAGAAAACTTTACTTTCTGACACTTATAGTAGGTAAACTATTAGGAATTTGAAAATGATGTAAACTAGTGATTTGTGTGATTTTGTCTATAGATTTTAAATGTATTTAAAAAAAAAAAAATGAAATTAAATTGTAATTTTTTTCCGTCTCCTTTGATAACTAGTTTTTAATAGTAAACAACATTTTTAAAAAGTGGTGTGTACTTTGGCTCGCATAACTTTTTTTATACAAAGGATAAAATTCTAATTATTTTGAATTTAGGTTGGTAACACAAGTATCTAGTTCTTTCATTTTGTTTCATAGCATTTTGTTGAATATTTTTCTTTTAATTAAGTTTTGAAGTCAAAACATTTATAACTTAGACATAGGTGCACTTCGGCTAGCATAACTTTTTTGTTATGTATTGAAATTCAATTTTTCTTTTTTTGTTAGAACAAGGATGTCAATACCTAGTGGATATAAATTTTTTTTAAAAAAATTCCTCAAATTTACTATTTTTCTAGAATTATTTTTCATTGAACTTGACGTTTGGTGAAAAACCTATGTCTGATAAAACTAAAATAAAATATAAAATAAAAACAAAATATATTAATTTATAGTTGTTGGAAAGCAGATTTTTGATCACTACAATCATCAACTTGGTTTATCAAGTTGACTCCATTCTTTTATCAACCCCAAGGCTTGATAGTCAAAAATGAATAAGTTTTGAAATGAGTGGAGGGTGAAAAAGGGGTTCATTAGAAGGGGGGAAGGGTTCATTAAAAGGGAGGGTTCATTAGAAGGGGGGTGGTTCATTCGAACCCTCTTCATTAGAAGGGGTAAACCATTTTAATTTTTTTTATGAGCATTTCTAATTTTTCTTCGTTCAAAAAATTGTAACCCACTATTGTGGGTTTACCCTTGAGGGATTAGAGGTGGGATAAATTATAAATAAAAATGAAAACATAAAAGGGGCATCTTACCACTCATATTTTAATCCCTTATTGGATTGATGTAGTTGTATCAATCTCATACAAGGAGGATGCAGGAGTGTACTTAAGATCCTACAAATATTAGTGCATGTTATAATGATAATAAATAAGAAGCATCTTAAAATACATGAATATGACATTTTATTTAGGTTGCAAACTATAATTTACTATAATTACGCTTCTTATCTTATACTTTTCTTGCTTTTTATGTTGCATTAATTACTTTAGAGTTAATAGAGAGAGATTAAGATTGATTAGAGGTTAAAAATGAGGGAAGAACTTATATATATATATATATATAGTGAGGGGGATAAGTGTTATCTTCATCATCACTTAAAGAAGGGCTACCAAAGGTTAAAAAGAAACATCTATCAATGATGTAAGAAAAGAAGAGAATAATTTTTTAGAAGAAGGTGATGACAAGATGGATATGCTGATGTAATGTTAGAAGAATAGAAGGTGTTTTAGGTTTTATGTTTTGGCAATAACATAAGAGAAAAATACTTACAATGCTTTAATAAAATACAATGCATGTAATATTAAATAATATATTAAAAAAAAAAAAATTAATCAAGTAAATTAGATCTTATAATATATGTGATTAAAATAAAAATATTTGCAAATGTAAGCTAAGCCAGGTTCACAAAAATGTAATACGGTGAAAGGAGATATAGCCTAAATGACTTAAACTAGATCAATTATCTTTCATCATAAATATTAGGGAGCCAAAATTAACCAAGAGTTACTATTTGGTTGTTGTCCCAAAGGAGATCCAAAGAGGTTCGTTAGGGTTTTGGTCCCTTTTTTAAGTCTATGTGTTGTGACTGATATGATGAGTTGTATTGAATGAGGTGAATTAGGATCAAATGGACAATTGTAACAAAATTTATAAGTTAAAGAACCAAATGAAAGAAATAGAAAATGGATCTAAAGAGGAGATACAAAGAGGAACCTGACATTAAAATCTAGAGTAGAACTAGTAGGACAAGGGTGTTGGGCATTCTAGTCCAGAAGTTTTGAAATCTAGTCCAGAAGTTTTGAAATCTAGGGTTTTAGGGCCTACATAGGTGTACCATTGTTTGAAGGTATTTGACAAAAAAAATTAGGATATGAAGTCCAACAAAGCTTGGGTAATCCATGCGCCCTACTTTACTATTGAAAAGTATTTGAAAAATGTATTAGGGTCTAGGAGCATTGAGATGTGAAATCCACTTCAATCAATAGAAAACTTGTAAACTTGCAAAATATGTAAAGGGAGAAAGGTTGTTGGTACATTCCCACCTCCAAAATGGTTATATGATGAAATATGATAAAGAGTGCATGCTTTCGGGGGACCAAAGGAAATATAAATGACAAACGGTAATGAAAACATAAAAGGGATATCTTACCAATCAAATGTGAAGCTCTTATTGAACTATTGTAGTTGTACCAATAGCATACAAGGAGGATGGAGTATCCTTAAGATCTTGCAAGTGTTAGTGCATATAATAATGACAATAAATAAGAAACATCTTACAATACATGAACACCAATTTTTTGTTAGGTTGTAGACTATAATTGACTGTAATTATGTTGATTATCTTTTCTTTGATTTTTTTTATGTTGCACTAATTTATTTAGAGTTGCTAGAGAGAGATTAAGATTCAATAAAATTGATTAGGACTTAAAAAGGAGCAAATAATTTTTGGGATTAAGGTGTCTCAACCTTAGTGATTCTTATGATTAATTGATTAATTATTTTCCTTTTGCTGATTTTATTTATTAAATACAAAAATAATATATGTTTCCAAATTTTTGCCACTTTGTGGGACCCAACAGAGAGTTGGCATCCTACATGCAAGGTGAATAGAAATATTGTGACATTTTTCACATGGGTGCTCAATTAGGAATTAAAAAATATTAAAACCTCTAAAAGGTGCACCATGCTGACAAGTGGAAATCTATTTTGGAAGAAAGAATCGGTAATGTCCACTTGTGTGCAAGTTTACCTCTTCAGATAAGCGAAAGCAAGGAAAACGTGACACTTGTCACCTAGGCACTCATTTGAGCATTGTGAAAATTTCAAGGAGGAGCACCATGGTGCCATGTGACATGTGTTTGACTTGTTGACTGAAGCTTGGAAGGGAAAGTTTCTAAACAAAAATTGAGTTATCATTGGGAGTGACTAGGAGTCATGGTTGAGTTCTAAATTGCTCATTGAATTGATTTTCTGTATGGAATTCCTAGAATGTGAGGATTGGTTTTTTGAGCTACAAGCCATGCATGTTGTTGCATGCATGTGCATGTTTGACAGGTTGCTAATCGGGTCACTTGGGACTTGTGCATGTTGTAAGTTTCATTTTGCATGTATACAAAGACTGAGGAATTAACACATGGTAATGTTACACACTCTTGCATGAGAAGAATATATTAATTCCTTAGTGCATTTGTTGTATATATTGTTGAGAGACTATAATATATGTATGTTTTCTCTTGAAATGGTTTTCCCATGTAAACTTTGTGTCTTGTGGTTTAAGTGTTTAAATCTACAAATAACTAATTGTGTGTACATTTTTAAATAAAACTATAAAAGTTAAAGGATTTGAAATAAATTTTTGCAACCTTCTTTTGATTGATTTGCATTAGGGAAGTGTTTATGCAATCAACTTTCCTTTCAGTTGATATCAAATCTTGGCCAAATTTGTTATCCTTGTTGTGTTTGAAGGGTTTTTGTGCTTATCTAGATTCAGTGGGAGTTTTACAGAAGAAATTTTTTGTAATCTTATTGCAGGTTTAATATGGCAATCACATTTGGAAGAATAGAGATGGAGAAATTCAATGGCAACAATTTTGAGTTGTGGAAACTCAAAATGGAGGATATGCTCATAGATAGAGATTTATGGGTTGCAATATCCATTACTAAGCTAGTAGCAACCTCACAAGAGGATTGGAACCTAACAAATTAGAACACTAAGGGTCTCATAAGACTCTATTTCACTAATTCTATGCTCATAAATGTCCATGAGGAGAATATTTCAGCTAGTCTTTGGAAGAAGATTGGTGATATTTATCAAGGGAAATCCTTATTAAATAAGTTATTCTTGAGAAAGAACTCATATTATCTAACGATGGAGGAAGGAGGCTCAATTTTTGATCACTTGAATGTATTTAATAGTCTTATTTCTCAAATGGGTTATGTTGGTGTGAAGATTGATGATGAGGACCATTGCATGCTTCTACTATGTTCTTTTCTAGACTTGTGGGACCACTTGGCGATGAATATTATAAGTACAACAACCACTTACAAGATGGAATATGTGGTTTCTTTGATGTTATTTGAAGCGATGTAAAGGAAATCTTCTAAGATGGCTAAGGAGGCCATGTCTACTCATGGTAGATCGAAGGAGAAAGACAAGAAAAAGGACAAGAAGTCTAAGTCCATATCTTTGGGGAGATATAAGTCTCCTGGTAAAAAATTCAAGGATAAATGATGGAATTATGGTAAATATGGTCATTTCCAAAAAGATTGTAAACAGGAGAAAAAGAAAAAGAAATACTTTGATTTTTAATCCTTGTATGAAGATGTAGATGCATTTGTTGTAGCCTTAGCAACACATGCATTGAAAGATGTGTGGATGATTGTTTCAAGTGCCTCTTTCCACATGACCTCTCACAGAGGTTGGTTCTCAAAAATATGAAGAGTATGATAGTGGGAAGGTGTATCTAGGTGATGAATCTCACCTAAAGATTGTTGGTCGTGGAAGAGTCAGGATCCAATTCACTGATGGTAGAGTGAGGGATATTGATGGTGTACTGCATATCCTTAGTTTTCCAAGAAACCTACTTTCATTGAGTAAGCCAAGTGATGTGGGAGTGCAAGTTGTTTTCTCAAGTGGTGGATACAATATGACCAAAGGTTCTATAGTTCCTTCTAAGAGTGTTCAAATTGGCACCTTATATAAGTTGGATGCATGAATGGTTCATTGCAATAGTAATTATATGAATTACAAGAAAAGGGCTTTGTATTATTCATCCTCACCATCAGATTGAGTAGAGAAGAAGAGTGTGGTGTCTACATCTGATGGTCATGTTTTTTGGGTACCTAAGGGTACCAATGTTCTAGAGATGAAGCTTCCAATGAAGAAAACAATGTTGAGGCACCAAAGACTAGGTCATATTGGTGAGAAGGGTCTTAGAGCCTTGAAAATTAAGAGCCTTGTCAAAGGTCTTGATGATTGTAATCTTGAGTTTGATTTTTGTGAACATTATATTTATGAAAAAAGCATCGCGTTTCTTTTTATTCTAGCTCTCATAAATCTTCTTGGGTTTTGGATTATGTGCATTTAGATGTCTTTGATCTAGTTAATGTTCCTTCATTGTTTAGATCTATGTAGTTTGTCTCATTCATATATGAGTATTCTAGAAGGATATTTGTGTATTTTCTCAATAGTAAATCTGATGTTTTTAGTCAATTTAAGGAATTCAAATCCTTGTTTGAAAACCGAACTGGTAAGAAAATTAAGTTTTTGCGGATGGATAACTATGGTGAGTTTTGTTCCATAGACTTTGATAGGTTCTATAAGGACCATGGGAGGAAGGTGGAATGGGGCTTACCCTATGTGGTCATTTTTTGGGTGCATTTGATGGATGGAATTGGGAGAGGCATGAGAAAAAGAAGAACCACTTGCCTCAGATGGAGATGAAGGAAAATTTACAACCTCTTTTGTTACTTGTTTCTCCTTTCCTTTCTATGTTTTTCTCTGAGGAGTGCCTTCACAAGTCTTCTCAGGAATTCCTTTCTTTGGAGGATCTTCATCACCATCCCCTTATCCCCTTGAAATCATCTTTTGAGAAGAAGAATATGGTAGTGAAGAAGAAGATGATTATTCTTGGCTCCTTTTCACTTGTCTCTAAGTATCTTGAGACCTTGGCTAGGCACTGTGATAGATTTTCTCATAGTCTTTTTTGCTACCCAATCCCGAGTTATTTTAATTACCACTACAATTTTGGCATCAATAATTTTAACCTCTTTCACACTCCAATCAATTGACACAATTTTTAGTGTTTGCATATGATTAATAAAAATTGGATCCACCAAATCTAATTCATCATCTTCAATATTTGACATCCCAATTTAATCTGAATGTTACAAGGGGGTAGAAGCCAACAATGTGATTAGAAAATTAACATCTAACATTATAAATTTTAATTAAAAAATAAAAATCTCAAGATTTGAATCTCTTCAAGGAAGTCAGAATTTCTTCCCTTTGTATATAATAGGCCCCAACAATGTTATTTAGCAGCAAAATTTTCTCAAATTCAAGAACACACAATAGCAAACCATTTTTAAAGATCATCAAGAATTGAAATTATAATCATACACACAAGATGAAATCATTCCAATTGGAGAAAACTGGGGGAACAATATTGTCCCAACATCTATAAAAATTAAAATTTATTTGTTACAAGCCTCTAATCATTAATCTAATAGTGGTTTCTAGTTTATAGCTCTTCGTCACCTCTTAGCCAACTAATTTCAAGGGTAAAAAGGGGGGTGTTGGAGCAAAAGGTATTTACTAATTAATTATTTATTTAATTATTAGGTCCCTTTTCACTCTAGTTACTTAAGCTTACTTAGGTCATGTTCTTTTTGTCTCATGTCATAGGATGAGGAAACATGTCAAGATCTTGTTTTATCCTCACCTAGGGTTTCTAGGTTTATTATCCTTTTATAAGGAATCTTTATTGTATAATCATTAAGATGCACATTCATAATGACTCATGCATTTTTGTATCAATAGCTCTTGTCCTCCATAGCTTTATTATTCTCTCTTTCAGTGACAAGTGTTTGATTACAAGTGATCTTTGGGAGTTGTAGGGTTGAGAAATCAAATCCAACAAGAATTAATACCTCTATAAATAGACCTTCTAGAAAGTTATATAAAAATAGAAAGGATAAAATATATCTTCAAGATAATAATCTCAAATTATCTACATACACAAAATAACAACTAAAATAGCTTATCTGATAGTTGACTACTAGAAAAAATATGTCAAGAGGGGTCCGATTGTCCAAATCTTAGAGTATGAAATTATGCTCATACTTACACTAAAATAGAAAAAATATGTCAAGAGGGTCTGATTGTACAAATGTTGAAGAGAGAGGATGAATAAGGATCTAGGGGGAGTGCACAAGCCCTTAGGATCCAAGATCCCATGGAAAACCAACATAAGCACAAAGGAACACACACATGTATGATATGCAAAAAGATAAGATATACAAACATACATGATAAAGATACAAAGCATACATGATGAAAACACATGAACATAAGCATAACATATGGGTGATTATGAAACAAAAACAAAGATGATGTAAACACAATGCAAACACGAAGAAGACACACAAGAACACATAACAAAAACACAAAACACAATGTTAGTACTAAAAGGATTCGAGTCAATAAGGTAAAGAGACCTTAGTTAATTTAGGATGGCTCAAAGGTAATTGAACCCACCAAAGATAAGGAAAATAATCTAGATGATTGAACATATACAAAATGTAGCATGCCGTAGAACCCCAAAGGACATTAACACAATAATTACAGCACAATTTTTTTTTAAAAAATACACATAACATACATGTAATACACATCAAGTCATATCATGAATTTCAATTAAATAGATTCATTAACACATACATCCCTTGGGGTACACGAAGAGTCATTACGTGGCTTAGATCCATACAACATCAATAAAGAATAAAATCCAAAGATATAATCATTAACAATAACAAATATAACACATACATGAAAAATTCATTGATAAGAAGCCATCTGCACATAAATACAACATATGCATGATTACATAACACATTGAATAACAACTACCATGGTCAATATCCACACCAAGTTTAACATTTCATTACAGTACAACATTTAAGAAGTACAATGATACAAGAGTGTTCCAAATATGAATGGAAACCATACACAAGATACCATGATACAAATAATTAGAGAAATACAAGTATCAAAACTGGCTCCAAGATAGATACAACTCTGGAGTCGCTGCAATAGCACCAATCCGCACCTCTCGATCCTCGACTGGGGACCCAATGGGGTGCTTAGCACGTTCCACCTGACCATGTGAGTCCGAAGACCCACCCCCCGTGCTAGGAGCTAACAAGAAAGAGACCTCAACCAAGAACATCCAACAGAGAACCACAAGACTCAGCGTCATACCAAGGTATCACAACACTCAGGAATTAAAATGACATAATCAACCACATCCAAGAGTCATAAATCTCACCACATAAATCAAAGCAATAACCAGCAAACAAATAACCAAAGGATGATCATTAATCAACACGATAACATCATATCACAGTACCATAAGAGTACAAGGTTAAAACCCAAACATCAACAAGATTAAATACAATACCACAAAATACACCAAAGATCAATTAGGGTAAAACCATAAATCAATTCAAAACAACTATGTTTCATCAATTCAAGACAAAGAACCACTTCCAGAGGACTTCCAAGGAAGCAACATAATAAGGAGTGTTAGAGGAGAGTGTCATCGCATGGCTTACATGGATTATCCAGACTACTACTAACGCAAGGCGCCGCCTCTGTCTACTAACGAATTATCCAGACTAAAACCGAGCGCTAGGAGCCGCCTCCATCTATGGTTATCCAGACTACCTATTTCAAGGCGCCGCCCCATAGGGTTGCTCATGCGGATCCGTTACCCTTCACGAAGACAAGGCAACGAACATGCCAACCACGGCCTTCTCAATCCCCTTTAGTCTGTGGTAGCACTCAAAGGCGGAAGAGGCATCAATTATCTTTTTAGTGTGATTCTACCCACCCCCTAGTTAATTATTTAAATTATCACTTATTAATTTCACTCTAACGAGGGCTATCCTGGCGCCCCTTTGTGCGCCGACCACCCACTTAGAGCCACTCCCACTCTAGACACTCAAAACATAAAAAACCAAATCCAAGGGTTGTACAACATAACAAGTATAGTAGATCATAATAGAGAAGCATGCAAGGCATCACCCATCTTGCCATAAATACATAATCAAAATCTCAACGATTCATGTACAACCCTTTTCAAAAACATGAAACCAAAACACTTGCCACAACAAGGGCACATAAAAGGAGGAACACTAACCAATAGTAAAATAAACCTCTGGAAGATTCCCATAAAGTTACACTAGGGTTTCCCATGAAAATCTGACAACAATAAAAGCAAAACCTTGAAGAACTATTTTCAATTCAATTATGATGAGAGAATACATCAAAATAAGATCAACAACTCCCTTAAACAACATCAACAACTTCAATACGAACTAAATCGGACATCCAAGGGAAACCTCTATTTTCTCCTCTCGGAATACCCATAATTCAAAGAGCTTTTCCATTTGACTCATTAACAACTCAAGCAGAACCACCAATCATGACAAAGATAACATTAACCAATTTTCCACTTAGGTAAAGAACAAAAGAACACATACTGGTTCCCAACGAATAGCAACATAAATAAAATGAAAGAAAAACTCCAACTCAAAAATCAACTCAGGAAAAGTCACATTGAAAGAATCCATAAAACCACACATTCTAATAATAATATATCCATTCATTCAATAAGAAGTAACTTGAAACATTTTAAAAAGAACATTAGTTTAAAGATCAATCATTTCCAACATTTAAGGATAGCACAATATTGCGAAGTGAAAATAAAATCTAATGGTTCAAGTCGTAAGACACTATTCACAAGTATACTCTTTCAAACACAATTATATTCCCATTTACACATTATAACAACAATCTCCCTTTGAAGATCAACCCACTCAAACCAACAATTTGATCCTAATATCAATCACAAGTATTTTCTAGAACTGTTCTTATAGAAATCCCACAAAACGACTATTAAAAGAATATGAGGGAAATTGACTTAGAAAGGATCATCTAATTTTATTCATTTACATAAACCCTTTGTTTAACTAAATATAATTAATCAAAACATTTATCGAATCAACAATCATTCACTAGCCTTTGTCGTAATACCCAACTATTTAAAGTTTTCAATTTTATTTACTTCCATTTATCTTATAAATCAATTCTCCCACCTAAACAGAAATAATCCTTATCGCCAATATTATCTACATACAAAACTCTACTTTTCATTATTTCTAAGTTAACTATCCCACTTGAAATTAATCAAATTGAGAATAAACTAATCTATCAATGTTACCCAAATTATTAACATAAATAAACTCTCTCTCTAATCACTTTACTAACCTACTCAATAACATAATACCTAACTTAACTACCTAATAATTCTAATTTTCTAACTCCTATAATTAAATCATTTTCTGAACATAAACACATTAATCACAAAGTCTTAAGGAATAATTCCATACAAGGAAACCATCAACACATCAACCTTTAAGAACACTATCTTAAAACACTTACAATGAATAGGCCATTGAGACATCTCCATAAATATCCCAAAATAACACCCATCTTAAAACAATTAAATAACACTTAACTAGTAATCACAACACTTTGTTTAAAACACATTTACTCACACATTATAACCATAAAGACCTTCCTTTAATTTAAGCATTATTTCAACATTTTTACCACTTATTTTAATATATCCACTTAATTTAAATTAAGAGAGTATTTACTACAAATAATTATATCTAAAATAACTATATCATTTATAAGATAACCAACTCCACCAAGTTTAATACAAATTCTAATTGTAACTTTAAAATATAATACTAAGATGACAATTCTATAATTTACAACTTTATTATAATACTATGGTGATGGCACTAATAAATTATTTCACATAGTAGTTTGATAAATAATTATTATTCACAGACTCATTAGATAACAAAAAAAAAGTAATTAAAACCATTTAACATTTTAATCAGTATCATCTAAATTAATTAACCTATGAACCTGGGATTTATCCTCACATAAAAATAACTTTATCATTTAACCTTCCAGTAAAAGAAACTACGTAAATGTAGAATCACTTATCTCCTTTAGTGAACCCTAAAACTTAATTAACTATATAAATCGATTTACTTTAACTAAACACAGTTCATTTATCTACAACAAAATTAAATACCTATTTCAATAATGTTTATTCGGTTAACATCCTTTGTTAAATAATATTTTACTAAACAACCTAGCGAAATAGCCATTTTCACTTTAATTATTTACCCAATTCTTTTATTTTCTAAAGCAAATTCAATACTTTATTTACAAATCAACTATCTAATTTAAAATTCTTTATCACCTTTTATTACTTCACTTACCATAAAATAAAATTACACTCGATTCATATTTTACTTTTACACCACGATAAAATCATAAACAAAACAATTAAAGAAATTATTCATGTTTTATAAACATATTATATAAATACGAACCATTTTCTTTTGAATAATACTCATCATACAAATCTACTTATATATTGAAATATCCTCATAAATTCTAAATATAAAAGACTACCTTCACTCAAATCTTTTAACCTAATTATGTATCTATACTTGTTTATATAACCATACGCATATAAAAGAATAATAATCAAAAAGGTATAAATTCAAAATAAATAAAAAGTCACTCATATATGCAGTTGGGAATTCAAATGCCATAACTCAGACAGGTTGACAAAGAAATCAGAGAGGCTATTTAATTATGTACAATGTTTCAACTCTAATTGCTGTAACAGTGACAGGCTGCCAAGGGTTTCAGAGGAACTATTTAATTTACTACACTTTTGCAAGTCCAATGTTGCAGCTATGATAATTTGCCTATAGTTTTGGGGAGATTGCAAATACATGACTTATGCGCAGGAGAAATAATATTAGATTTATTAAAACAATAAATCTTTATAGGTTAAAATTAGATTAATCTTTAACTTGTTAAGTTAATTTTATTTTCATGATATCACAACTTAACTATGACTCTCAATGGATGGTAATTATTATCATTATTACTCAAATTTTATTTAAATTTATTTTATTTTATTTTCTTCTGTTTTGACATCAATTTCTGTAAACATAAATTTATGTTGATTTTATTAACTGTTCTACTTGGTGGCACTAGTTTACAAATCACTAGGGTTTCTACACAATTACGAACTAGGGTTGGTATTAAAAGCACATACAATAAAGCTTTTACTAGATTATACGTATATAAAAATAATAATTATAATGTGCACCTTGTAATGGTAGGATGCTCGTGTGCAGGCAGAGGGGATATGCAAAAATTGAATTATCTGTGTTGGAAGGATTCCGTGTTGAATTGTTTACAGCCAATCTCTTTCCTCGATCCCTTCCAGACAAGAGCAGTAATTTATTGAGGTTGAAGGATGGATCAGCCAGCAATTACGCCTAAAACTTTTGCCGCATCTTCAAACCCTTCGTCAGTATAGAATTCCCCTAAATTTTTTCTTGCCTCCTCTTAAAGAAAATACCAAATTCTCCGTTCAACCGCCCTAACTCCTCTTTCTCCTCCGTAAAAGATTTTCAAACAAAAAAAAAAAACTAATTTTTATTTACCCACTTTAATTAATCATTACTTTATATATTTATTTATTTAATTTCAACCAATAACTTATTTTGTTTTAAATTACTTCCACTTAACTCTAAATTTTAACTTTAAACAAATTTTCATAAATATTTAACTTTTAATTAAAATATAATTGAATAAATATTTTTACCGTAATTTATTTAAACTTAAGTTTAATTTTAATATTTAATCCTCTTTAATATTTTATCACTTTTAAATTTATTAATTGAATATAATCATTAAATGATAATTACCTTTCCTCATTTAATCTGATTATTTTAAATAACTAACTCCCAACGATAATTAAATTGACGTTTATTATTGAATCTAATTGTTTATTTAATTCCAAATGAAACACGTAACCTTATAATTAAATTAATTTTATTAATCAAATCCAAATATATTATTAATGTTACCTCATAACCTTAAAATTAAATTAAATAATAAAATCACCACGTCATCACGACACAGCAACAACTTACTTATCAATGACGGTAAACTGAGGCACTACACAAAACGCCTTGAGATTGTCTTAGTAGTCTAGTTTCCCTTGATATTATGTTTCACATTGAAGAATATACAAATTCAAATGATGCATGAAAAAACTAAAAACTTTGTATGGTACAACCGGTGCAGGGGTTATTAAATTGATAATGAATTAATGAATCTTGATCCTAAGTCTTTTGAAAACATCTTGCACTATATAACAAATTATGACAATAGCCTTATAGCACAATGTAAATCATGTGGCCTTGAGATAAAGGACATTCAACTTTTCTTTAATATTCTTCATTAACTTGGACATGAATATGCAACTTTTGTTTACAACTTTCACACTCATAGGTTGATAATGGAATTTTCATTCACTACACATTATTTTACTTCTTTTCTTGAAATATTTATGTAAGAAACAAGGGAATATTATGAATCGAACTGTGGAAAATCAATGAATATCATAAGGAGATTCCACAATGGATGTGGCTTGCCAAATCAAAAAGAAAATATTCCAATTGAAGGCTGACAAGTATGGAAGGAAAAGGCCATAATGATAACATCCATCCACATGCAAGAAAGTGCGGTTACCATTTTTGAATGGGAGAGTGGAAACAAAATAGGGGATTGATTTGGAAGAAAATTTCAAGAAGCAACAAAAAGGAAAAGAACAGAACATAGTGGTAGGAAAAATTTGAGGAATTCTTTGTTCAAAAAGAATGATCATTGAGGTAATTTGATTTCTTGAAATAATATCGATTTCACTATCTTTCTTTTCATGTTTAGCTAGTGTTTGTCACTGCTTTGAATGAAAATTGATAGCACAGTAATATATCAAGTCTATGTTTGTGTCTGTCAACTTGAGCCAATGGTTAAATATTATCGACCACCCTTCGGGGAAATCACATGGCCTACGACCTATATTTTTCATTAGTACTTTGAATGGATCCATTCGACTAGCCTTCTATGCTAGAACAGGGCACCAAACCCTTAAGAAGTGACTGTATGTAAGTTTTCTTGATATTGTAAGCCATTTTATGGCAATTAGAAGTCCTATTCCGATTGGATGTAAACCTTTAGGTGTTGATTTTGTAGAGGTTCACCCGCCGAACCAATGAAAGAGGATATAATCCTCTGTGTTACCTTTGATATGTATCAATAATGTTATATTTTATGCATATCACCTTCCATTTTTGGCTAGGCTGATAATGGTAAGGGGAAAATTGTTCATTATTTTATAAAAGTGGAAAGAATATTTGTATAAAGAGGATACCCTCGATTTGAAAAATCAATGAGATGTATGAGTTGGGTTTCATTGTAAAATTGTATGGATTGATCCTCATGATCGATAGATTAAATCATTTGAATTAGTATCATATTTGAGTTTGCATGATGTATAGAGCAACATGCATTAAGGGATAAGCCAGAATGCCCATAAGGGAAATTTCAAATGAAACTTGATGTTAAGACAAGAAGCACCCAACCATAGAAATGGGTTGAATCCAAAGCAACCTTGGTTTGTTTGTTGCAACATGAATAGAAAAAACTAATGTTGAACTTGAAACTTCCTTGCATTCTTAACTAAAATATTTGCTCGAGAAATTAATCGACAAACATGTCAAACTTGTTTTCTTAATTATTAAAAATTGCTCATCGTAATTCCAAGGATGAAGGTGTTCAAGATCTGGATAATAGACAGTTTGTCCTTATGATTCAAAACTGGGCTATTCGATTTATTTATATTTTTAGAACATAATGGAAAACTCGTTTTGTATTAAATGGTGAACATTTACTTGTAAAGTGATCATTTAGCATGTAAATATCTTGAGATCATCAAACTAAGTAAATGATGTTATTTGTCTTTAAACATAATCTATTTAGTTTGAAACATAAATGTATTGATGTAAATAGTAGTTATTCTTTTTCAAACAACTTTGTTTTGTTAAAAATTTATCATTATAGCTGGAAACAACCTTGCTCTATAAATTGTTTAGTATGAAAATAACTTGCTTTGTAACTATTTAGTAGGAAACAATACTTATTATGTACAAACAATGAATGTACATGTGTGAACATCCTACTTTATAACTGTTTATTAGGAAACAATACTTATTTTGTTCAAACAATGAATATACATATGTAAATAGCTAGTTTTACAACAATTTAGTAGGAAACAGTACTTGTTTTGCTTAAACGATGAATGTTCATATGTAAATAGCTTGTTTTATAACTATTTAGTAGGAAACAATATTTATTCTATTCAAATAAAGAATGTTCTTATGTAAACAACAATGTTAGAGAAACACATTAGTGAGAATACAGTAATAGTATGCGTGAAACTATTAGCATAGAATTGTTCTATTTTCTTTATTTTGACAAAGAAACATCAAATGGAATACTATTTTAAGATTGTATTATGAATTAATGATTATTTCAAAATGTATGCACAAACTTTAACATTAGTAGGCACATATATGTGTATGCACATTACTTCGTCTACGTACATACACATACTTGTGACATACCTTTTTTTTTTAAGTACATTTTTAAAGGAAAATGCTTAAGATGATAAGTAGAAAATAGTCATAAGAATGATATGATTGCTTATTGTATTACTTTGTGAAAAATAAATATGATTTCAGTTAGAGTATAATTTAGTACTTTGTTTCTTCTTTTGAAGACATTTGTGAAATAATATTTTAAGTACTTTAATAGAACAATGATACCTTAGTTGACTAGAGCACCTATGGGTAGTTGCTACTAGAGGGTAGATAACTGTTATAGTAGAAAGTTACCTTCCAAGACAGGTGCCGAAATAGAGTACAGAGAGTATAGGTTTGCTTTAGCATAACCTATTATTTTTTGTTGTTGCAACACATTTATTATGCTTGGCTAAGAAATACAGTTCATTATGTATGTGTGAATGAACTTTGTGATTGCACTCTCTGCCATTCCTAACATAGATCTTGCACTTTCTTTTCTAACTTGTAGATAGAAATTGCATATGTTAATATTCGGGCACTTACTAGATTCCACCTTGTAGATTGTTCTCTTGCTAAACTTTTTGTGCAGGGTCAAACATTCTTCAAGTTGGAAGAATACTAGGGAAGTGTAAGCTTTGTGGTTGGGTGGTAAAGCAGTTCAACCATGTTCTTGTCCACTAATGGAGGCGAGTGCTGAAGAAGAAACTTAGTTGTTCACCAAACTATTATAGTCTATGATGTAACTTGATGTAATTCATTCATGTACTTGATGGAAAATGTACTATGTAATGACATTGTGGCCTTAGGAGCCAAGTAAAAATTGATATTGTAATTTGACTTTTGAAGTGAATATAAGAATCTTTGACTAATTTTGAATGGACATGTGTAACTATGATTGACTTTAGCCACTAGTTATGTCTTTTTAATTTGGAGTATATTCATGTGTCATTTACAATAATATTAAAGAAGTAATAATTTTGAATGGGTTATTACATTTGGTATCAGAGCTTAGGGTTCAACTCTAGGCCTTTTGAGTCTACCATAGTTGACTAGGGTATTTGACCCTTGACCCAAAAATTTGGATGCCCTTAGAATTTGACCGAACCTAAATTGAATGCAAGAATGGGAATGTCAAAGGTAGGATGAAGAAAAAGGAAAACTATTAGAACCCCACGTAAGAATGATGCAAAGGAAGGAAATGCCAAGATAGAGCTTCAATCAGAAATCTCCAATGATGAAACTCTAGCTCAAGTCTTATGTGACTCAAGCTAGAGAGAGGCTTGAAGATTGAGGAGAAGAAAATACCTACAATCAAAAAGCTTTCTAAAATCCAGGACCAGTCTCTAGATTGTGGACCCAATGCACCCTTGTTGACTAAAGAGGAAAAGGAGAGCCTGCGCACTCAACCGTCCTCTTCTATTAAGTTTGAAGTAAACTTAGATGATGACCCAGAGGAATGTCCTTTTTCTGCTATTGAGAAATCAAAATGATGTCACAAAGAAATCTATTGTAAATAAGGGTCTATTGGCTCACCTTAAATATAAATAAAATCAGATAATATTTTTTTTGGTGTGTTCAATGAGAGACTTTAAAATGTGTGTGTCTTGCATGAATGTGTATGTCTTCTATGTGGAGGGATGTATGCACATGAAAATTATGAGATGTAGAATAAGAACATTTACTCATAGACCTTGTGTTGAGATGCGATAAATATGATTGTGTTGCAAGATAAGTGTAGGACAACATGGTGACCACCAAGCAAGATGGGGGTGGTAGTGGATTTGATAAAAAAACCAAACAAGAGATTGGAACAAATTCTAAAGCTTCTAAATTGGTAAGAGTCACATGGATCTTATAAAGCAAGAATTATGAGTGTCACATGAGGATCGAGTCCATAGGAGTGCAAAAGGAAATCAAGGAGATGGTGGTCCAAGGGCAGGTCCACAAGGAGAAATTAAGGAAGAGATTGGGAAAGACCTCAAAAGAGTAGCACCGCCCAAGTTCGATGGTAAGACTATCAGAACATGAGTTGAGGCTTGGATTATAGAAATGTAAAAATTATACTTTGGGCGATGTAACCTTTCTTAACAAACTAAGGTGGCATGGGCTACATATCAACGCTTACGTGAAGCAACAACTTGGTGGGATAATGAGAAGTTAGAACAAAACCTATAGCTTGCTAAGATCACTTGGGAACTCTTCTTCCAAGCTTTCAAGAAGAGATGGTTACCACAACCTTTTTTTGACAAGAAAGTGATGGAATTTTAGAACTTAACCTAGGGAAATATGACTGTGATTCGATATTGAGAAAATTTCACTAACCTATTGAAGTATGTGCCTTAGTATTAGGGGGATGAACGATTTTGTATTCAAAAATTTATAATGGGACTCAGACCCCATATAGGAGTTGAAGTGGATATGCGCGAACCTAAAACTATGAGTGAAGTCTTTCAAAAAGCCACTAAATAGAAACAAAAGTTAAAATAGTTATCCAATCTTCACAATGATTCAAATTCTAAGTCTTAGTATGGTAAAAAGAAGTTTCATAAAGGAGGAATGAGCCATCAAATCCATAATCTCAAGATGGGAAGTGAATTATAGGAGAAGGGTGAAGATGGTAATGATGGAAAGAACAAGAAAGCAAATAAAAACAAGGAGAAAGATGACCATAAGAAAAAGGGTTTTACAGAGGACAAGCTAGGAGGTCACAAAGGGCCTCAAGATGGATGTTATACTTGTAGAGGTGACCATTATGCCTTGAATTTTCCTCAGAGGTCAAAGTCATGGAAGGAAGAAAGCTATTAGTAGAATCACCAGATCCATGCTGCAGTGGATAATAGACAAGCAAAGTATCAAGCTTTGCCAATTCAGTTGATGGGTAAGCTCTATGGCCAATCTGTCTTTATCTTAATTGATACTAGAGCTACTGAATGTTTTATAGATCCTAGAATAATATCTAAGATACCCATTAGACCTAGATACATGGAAAATTCATGGATAATCCAGTATGGTAATTGAGCAGAGGAGAGGGTAGATACCTGACTCTTTTGCATTGAGTTATAGCTTCTAACCTTTCAAACTTAGGTCAACCTATATGTGGTACACTTAGGCTCATATGGTGTAATTTTGGGAATAAATTGGTTAACTAATCATAAGGCTTTAGTGAACTATGAGGATAAGGTGGTCAACTATTTGGATGTTTATGGAAACCCAATTGAGGTATGTGGAATGTAGAGACCCTTAGAGCTTAGAATTTTTTTTGTGATGCAGCTCAAAAAGGCTCATCAAAAGGGGTGTGTAATTTATGTAGTGCATGTTAGTAATCTTGACAGTAAGGAGCCATATTTAGATGACTATCCTATTCTCAAGGAGTTCCAAGATGTATTCCCTAAAGAACTTATGTAATTTCCTCTGACGCGAGAATTCGATTTTTCTATTGACCTAGTTCTAGGAGCTAAGCCTTAATTCAAGGCACCTTATTGGATGACCACCACATAATTCTATGAAATGAAGGCCCATTTAATTGAATTGTTGGACAAGGGACTTATAAGACCCAGTGTGTCTCCTTGGGAAGCACTAGTTATTTTGTGAGAAAGAAGGATGGAACTTTGCATCTATGTATAGATTATCAAATGTTGAACAAGGTTACCATCAAGAACCGGTATCCACTCCCGAGGATTGATAAATTGTTTGATCAAATGAAGGTAGTGATAGTGTTTTCCAATATAGATCTCAGGGTAGGGTACCATCAATTGAGGATTAAGGAAGAAGATAATTTGAAAACTGTGTTTAGAACTTGGTATGGACATTATGAGTTCATAGTGGTACCTTTTGGTTTAACTAATGCACCCATAGCCTTTATGAACCTTATGAATAGTGTATTGAAAGATTTCTTGGATGATTTTTTCCTTATCTTTATTGATGAAATCCTATTCTACTCAAAGACTATCAAAGAGAATGATAGGCATTTGAGGATAGTTTTTCAGCGATTAAGAGAAAGGAAACTCTTTGGAAATTTGTCCAAGTGTTCATTCTATCAGGATAGAGTGCACTATTTGAGCCATATCATTTCAGTTGAAGGAGTCTCCATGGACCTTGAGAAGATCAAGGTGATCGTGGAATGGCCAGTGCCTCATAATGTGTCAAAATTTCATAGCTTCATGGGCCTCGTAGGATACTATAGGAATTTTGTGCAAGGGTTATCCCAAATTTCATCTTGTATTACCTCACTCCAAAGGAAGGGAACACGGTTTGAATGGACAGAGAAATTTGAGTAGACATTCCAAATCCTAAAGGAGAGACTCATGATAGCACTAGTGCTAACTATCCTTGATCCTAATGGGAGATTCACAGTAATCACAGAAACCTCCAGAGAAGGATTGGGAGTAATATTAATGCAAGAAAGACAAGTGGTAGCATATGAATCAAGGAAGCTCAAGCAACACGAAGTGAACTATGTGCCTCATGATTTAGAATTGGCAGCCATAGTTCATGCCTTACAGATGTGGAGGCATTATCTTTTGGGAGAGCCATTTTCACTCAAGACAAACCACATGAGGTTGACATACATATTTACCCAGCCAAACCTTAATGCACGACAGAGAAGGTGGCTAGAATTCCTTAGCGAGTATGACTTTGGAATTGATTATATAAAAGGGAAAGAGAACAAAGTGGTTGATGCTCTTAGTAGGTGAAGACATATGACAATCATGATCTTAAAAAGGTCTAACCTGAGACAACAGGTAATTCAAAATTTTCTAGGGGATGAGTACTATGAGAGAGTGAAGAGCGCCCTAGTAGAAAATCCTTTAGATCATCAATGCGATGGGTATGAGATCGAACTGGATGGTATTTTGAGGTACTAGAGAACAATGTATATACCTAACTTTGGAGAGCTGAGAAATTTGGTTTTAGAGGAAGTTTACAATGCACCTTATTCAGGACACCCAGGCATATCCAAGATCATCGCGGAGTTGAAGACTCTATATTTTTGGCCTAAAATCAAGAAGCATGTAGTGTAGTACACAACTAGATGCTTGGAGTGCCAACAAGTCAAGGTTGAGCATGCACACCCAGCTGGGTTATTGTATCCTCATGACATACCTGAGTATAAATGGTAGGTGATGAGTATGGATTTTGTATAGGGGTTGTCATTGAGCAAGAATAAGAATTATGTTATCTTGGTCGTGATTGATAAGTTAACTAAGGTTTCCCACTTCATTCTGGGAAACCTTAAGGATGGATCGTTGACCCTGGCTAAGAAATTTGTTCAGAAGATCTTTTGTTTGCATGGAGTGCCAAAGATTATAATTTATGATAGGGACACATAGATGACCTCAAGGTTTTGGATGACCTTGAATGTGACATTGGGGACTAAATTGAATTTCAACTCGACTTATCATCCTCAAACTCAAGGGCAGAAAGAGAGGGTGAATTAGGTAGTAGAAGACCTCCTCCGAATGTATTGTATGAACCAATAGTATAGGTGGGAAGAATATTTTCCTTTGGTAGATTTTTCTTACAATGACTCCTATGATACATCCTTAGGCATGGAACCATTTGAAGCCTTGTATGGGTGGAAGTTTTGTACCCCCATTGGTTGGGATAAATTGGAGGACATGATCATAGTAGGACCTAAAATACTTAAGGAAATGGAAGAAAAAATGAGGGTTATTAAGAGTAGATTGAAAGAGGCGGTAGATCGATAGAAGAGTTATGCTAAAAGGAACTGAACTCTTAGAAAATTCGCAATAGGGGACAAAGTTTTCTTGAAAGTTAAATCTCATAAAAGCTCTATTGCTTGTGGAAATTCTTCCAAGTTGGCCCTAAGATATGTGGGACCGTTTGAAGTCTTGGAAATGACCAACACAGTTGCATATAGACTAGCTCTACCACCTACTTTGGCTCAAATTTATAATGTGTTTCATGTTTCCTTGCTTAAGCCATATCATCCTAATGTGACTCATGTGCTTGATTGGCAATCCTTGCAGGTACAAGATCCAAGAGTGGTGCTAGTGGAGCCCATTAGAATCTTGGATTGATGCAATGTTAAGTTGTAGAGCAGAGATATTGCTCAATTTAAGGTCCAATGGGACCAATACTCAAAGGACAGTGCTACTTGGGAGGATGCAAAAGAAATAGAACACTCCTTTCCACATCTGCTTTCTTGAAAGAGAAAATCAATAATTTTGTTTGAAAATTTTGAATTGAGATACTTTGATATTTCATGTTTTAAGATTTTGATGTTGAAATAGACATATATTTTTGATGTGATGTTGAAATAGACATATATTTTTGATGTGATGTTGAAATAGACATATTTTTGATGTGATGTTGAAATAGACATATTTTTGATGTGATGATGAAATAGACATATATTTTTGATGTGATGTTGAAATAAACATATTTTTGATGTGATGTTGAAACATACATATATTTTTGATGTGATGTTGAAATAGACATATTTTTTTGATGTGATGTTGGAATGAACATATATGTTTGATGTGATGTTGAAATCGACATGAATGTTCAAAATTTGATATGATGTTCTTTTATTTGATTTACTAGACATCAGGACGACGTCTCTTCCAAGAGGGGAAGGATGTCATAACCTAATCTTATTGCATATTTATCATACTATGGTAAATTGAATTATTGAAGAAATTCAATAAATATTAAATGGAGATTTTGGGATATTCAAAAAATTGAATGAAAGAAGTTGACTGATGTTGACTTTGTGAAATTTTTAAAATTTATTTATATGTTACCAAGAATTGAACATTACTGATCAATTTGCAAGTGCAAGTGTGTGTAGTTGTAGGGTGAAAGGTTGAAGGATGAGAACATGGTTGAAGTAGGATTGTTTAGCTAGATCGAATGGTAAGCCAATTGGAATCTGGGTGCACACACCACAAATGGCATGATGACTTGCATTTGAACTAATTTGCATGTATAAGAGAATGTAATTTCCTGACTTGAACTATTTCAATGTTTGAAAATGAATGGTTTGTGGATTAAATTGTCTATTCAAACTTTGTGATTTGAAGGAAACAAAAGCGAGCATTGTAAAAAAAATTATTTTCTTTAGTGTAGAAATGTATATATATATATAGATGCTTGAAATGAAAATTTAGGTACCTTACTTTAAATGATAGATGGAACCTTTGATCCATTCCAAGGCAAACAACTTATATATGAATGCATATATATATACATTATTCAAATACATGGTAGAAGTGAATGAAATCATTTAAATGCATATAGATATACAAATATATAAGTATATATATATGTGTGTGTGTATATATATATATATACATATAAACATACATATATATTCAAATTCATATTGAATTTGAAGTTGATAGCTAAAACATTATGAATCAAACTATGGAAAATCAATGAAAATCATAAGGCAAGTCCACAATGGACTTGGCCTGCCGAATCATAAAGAAAATATCCCAATTGAAGGCTAACGACCATGGAAAGAAAAGGCCATAATGATAGCACCCAACCACATGCAAGAAAGTGTGGTTACCATTTTTGAATGGGAGAGTGGAAAAAAATAAGGGATTGATTTGGAAGAAAATCAACCAGTAGTAAAAAAGTAGAGAAGAGAACATAGTGGTATGAAAAATATGAGGAAACCTTTGTTTAAAAAAAACAATCATTGAGGTAATTTAGTTTCTTGAAATAATATCTATTTTACTATCTTTCTTTTCATGTTTAGCTAGTGTTTGTCACTGCTTTGGATGAAAATCGATAGCACAGTAATATATCAAGTCTTTGTCTATGTGTGTCGGATTGATCCGATGGTTAAATCTTAGCGACCAACCTATGGGGAAATTGCATGGCCTACGACCTGTATTTTTCATTAGTACATAGAATGAAGCCATTCGACTAGCCTTTTGTGCTAGATCGAGGCACCAAAACCTTAAGAACCGATTATATGTAAGATTGCTTGATATTGTAAGCCATATTATGGTTATCAAAAGTCCTATCTGATTGAATTTAAACCTTTAGGTGTTTATTTTGTAGAGGTTCGTACTCCGAACCAATGGAAGAAGATATAATCCTATGTGTTACCCTTGATATGTATCAACAATGTTATATTTTATGCATATCACCTTCCATTATCGACTAGGCCGATAATGGTAAGGGGAAAATTGTTCATTATTTTAGAAAAGTGGAAAGAATATTTGTATAAAGAGGATGCCCTCAATTTGAAAAAAATGATGGGATGTATGAGTTTGGTTTCATTGTAAACTTGTATGGATTGATCCTCATGATAGATAGATTAATTCATTTGAATCAGTATCAGATTTGAGTCTGCATTATGTATAGAGTAACATGCATGAAGGGATAAGCTAGAATGCCCATAAGAGCAATTTTGAATGAAACTTGAGGTTAAGAAAGGAAGCACTTGACCATAGAAATGGGTCGAACCTAGAGAAACCTTGGTTTGTTGTAGCTTGAATAGGAAAAGGTAATGTTGAACCCGAAACTTCCTTGCATTCTTAACTAAAATATTTTCTCCAGAAATTCATCAACCAAAATGTTAAAATTGATTTCTTAATTATTAAAAATTTCTCATCATAATTCCAGGGATGAAAATGTTCAAGATCTCAATAATAGACAGTCTTCCCTTATGATTGAAAACTAGGCTATTTGATTTCTTTATTTTCAAAACATAATGAAAAACTTGTTCTATATTAAACGGTGAACATTTACTTGTAAAGTGATCATTTATCATGTAAATAGCTTGAGATCAACAAACTGAGTAAACAACATTATTTTTCTTTAAACATAATCTATTTAGTTTGAAACAAAAATGTATTGATGTAAAAGTAGTTATTCTTTTGCAAACAACTATGTTTTGTTAAAAAGTTATCATTATAGCTGGAAACAACCTTGCTCTATAAAATGTTTAGTATGAAAAAAACTTGCTTTGTAACTGTTTAGTAGGAAATAGTACTTATTCTAAACAAACAATTAATGTACATGTGTGAAAAACTTGCTTTATAACTTTTTAGTAAGAAACAATATTTATTTTGTTCAAAACATGAATGTACATATGTAAACAACTAGTTCTACAATTGTTTAGTAGGAAACAATACTTGTTTTGCTTAAATGATGAATGTTCATATGTAAACAACTTTTTTTATAACTATTTAGTAGGAAACAACATTTATTCTATTCAAATAATGAATGTTCTTATGTAAACTACAATGTTAGAGAAACATAGAAGTGAGAATGCAATAACAGTATGCGTGAAACTATTATATTCATAGACTTGTTTTGTTTTCATTATTTTGACAAAGAAATGTCAAATGGTATACTATTGTAAGATTGCAATATGAATTTCCGATAAGGGCATGGTTCGGTGGTCAAGTCGCTTGGTTGTAGTGATGGCCACCAGGGTTCAAACCCTCGTTGGGCCAAAGTGCTCGTAGGCCTTGTGCTTTTGCTGGGCCTTTGTGCTCGTGGGTTTGGTTGTTTCTTGTGGTTTGTTGTACCCGGTTCATAGCTCCGGTCAAAAAAGCGTTTACCCCTAATAATATGGGTGCATTGCACCTTTTTAAAAGAAGATTGCAATATGAATTAATGATTATTTCAGAATGTATGCACAAACTTTAACATTAGTGGGCACATATATGTGTATGCACATATACTTCGTCTACATACATACACATACTTGTGGCATACCTTCTTTTTTTTAGTACATTTTTAAAAGGAAAATGCTTAAGATGATAAGTAGAAAATAGTTCTAATAATGATATGAGTGATATATTACTCTGTGAATCATAAATTTGATTTCAGTTAGAGTATAATTTAGTATTATGTTTATTCTCTTGAAGACATTTGTGAAAGAATATTTTAAGCACCTAAACAAAATAGTGATACCTTAGTTGACTAGAGAACCTATGTGTATTGTTGCTAGAGGGTAGATAGTTGTTATAGTAGAAAGTTACCTTCCGAGATGGGTGCCAAAATGGAGTACAGAGAGTATAGGTTTTCTTTACTAGAACCTATTGTTTGTTGTTGTTGCAACACATTTATTATGCTTGGCCAAGCAATATAGTTCATTACGTCAATGAACTTTGTGATTTCACTCTCTACCATTCCTAGCATAGATCTTGCACTTTCTTTTCTAACTTGTAGATAAAAATTGCATACGTTAATATTAAAGCACTTACTAGATTCCACCTTGCAGATTGTTCTCTTGCTAAAATTTCTATGCAAGGTTGGGCATTCTTCAGGTCAGAAGATTACCGGGGAAGCTTAAGCTTCGTGGTTGGGTAGTAAAGCACTTCAACCATGTTCGTGTCCACCAGTCGAGGTAAGCATTGAAGAAGAACCTTAGATTTTCACCAGACTATTATAGTCTATGATGTAACTTGAGGTAATTCATTCATGTACTCGATGGAAAATGTACTATGTAATGACATTGTGGCCTTAGGAGCCAAGTAAAACTTGATATTGTAATTTGAATTTTGAAGTGAATATAAGAATCTTTGATTCATTTTAAATGGAAATGTGCAGCTATGATTGAATTTAACCACTAGTTATGTCTTTTTAATTTTGAGTATATTCATGTGTCATTTACAATAATATTAAATAAGAAATAATTTTGAATGGGTTATTACAAAAATGCTCCAAAATTACAGCTACCTTCTAGATCTGGCAACCACTCTTTAGGTTCAAACCCTCATAGATATGGCCTCAAATGTCTGACCTGAATGAAACAAAAGGAAAAACTGACTTTCTTGAGCACTTTGGACATAATGGTAAGCTGAAATCTAATGTAACAAGCTCCCAAAAGTGAACCTACAATACAAATTCAAAAAAGGAATCCCCCCCGAAATTTGGTATTTTTATTCTCTAGATCATCATATGATGCAAGAGAAGAGCATTCTCAAATTTTCAAGATTTACCAAGATCTCTCAAAGAAAGACTATCCAATAGCACCCAACCCGCTCTGGCACCATGCTAGAGTTGGCTATGTAGATACCCAAGATCTAAAGGCCAAATGGAAAGCACACAAAGAGATCAATATGCAATGCTCAAGATTGCAATGGAATTGATTATCTAAGAGTTCAATATGATTTATTTATGAGACCAAGTGGTTGTATAGCCAAGGTGAGACATAAGATGTCATAAGATTATGGAAGTGTCTTAATCTTATGATATGAGAACTTATAATAACTACCTAGGAAATAATAAAATCTAGACATGACAAATAAGTCTTCTAGAAAGAATCTTAGTGTTGGGAAATTTTTGGATGGTGTGATGTGGTGCTGATACGTGGTTGTCATTGATGTCAACAATATTAGCATTTGATGTTCTAAGTGTTGTATATGTCAAGGATATTGAGAAAATTATAAGTGAATGTGTTCTAGGTTCCTAGTGGAACTTTGCAAGTCATGAAGGCATTACGTTATGTAAGTAAAAAGTTAGTTGTTGTGGATCAAAGGGTTTAATGCTGAGTATGTCTAGATCATCTACCAGAAGTTTCAGAGGTCCACATGAATTCATGTGCAAGTTGTGGTTTGACAGTGTTTTGCTGGTCTCTGTCAAAGTTTCTGAGTGAAGATTGTATGTTCCTGTTTATCTCAGTTGTCGCAGATGTCTCTCTACTATTTCTTGTTATTTTAAGATGTCTCTAGTTCATCCTCTATCTTTTTGGTACGTCCACATGATCCAGTGAAGCTCATGAGTGAAAATATTTTCTTTTGCATGTCCAATTTTTCTTGTTCTTGGCCGACATGTTGATGCTAGCGTGTTGTGGATGTTCGAGGTGTGATTAATTGGAGTATTCTTGTTTTGGAGAAGTGAATTTGGGTCCCCACTATGTTATGGCTAACCTTGGTGGGTGCACATTGAAAATTTAATTGTGAATTTGAGCCAACATTGAAAATATATTTTTTTCCTCTAGCCGACTTTGTTATGGTGAAATCCTTGTGGCAGATATATAAGAAGCAATTGTGTGGATAATATGAGGAGTATGAGAAGTGTGGTTAGTGTACTGAGTATGCGTTGTGTGCTCTTCTGTGCATAAGTGTGAATATCATTGAAGAGAAAGTGTGTAGAAGATTGAGCAAAGTATGCAGAAGTATTGTGCCTAATTGGAACTGTAATTAGGCTTGGACATAAGCCATTCTCTCAGTTCAAATTTTTGGATGGTTTTAATCCGAATCTTTCTATAAGACAATGATTCTTTAATTTGTAATTGAGCAGTGAGCTCTAGGCAATGAGCCTGAATGCATGTGCATTCCCCTTATTATTTTCCTTTATTCTTTTAATAGAGTATAATCTTGCGAACTGATATCCACCGTGGTTTTTCCCCTAACAAGGTTTCCAAGTAAAAAATATTGGTTCTCTTTGTCTCTCTAATGTGTTAATTACTTATGGTTAATTGTTTATTTATCAGATCTGAGATTAAAATTATGTTAAGTTTGTGAAGTTTAAATTTTTGTGACAACTGATTCACCCCCCCTCTTAGTTGTATGTCCTTTCTTTTTCCAACACTTAGGACCTAAGTAAACTTAACATGTGAATATGTCCCCTAAGTCCCTAGTAAGTGAATTAACTAGGCTCAAAACATTTATTCACACCAACAAATACATGGTTGTAATACATGAACATAAGGAGGTATTGTAGTTGCAAAGATTCTATTTAGGCGTTAGCTTTGAGTTCAAATATATTAAGAGTAGACATGGCAATCAAAATGCTATTTATTTAGAAGAATCCTATATATCATACTCATGGAATGGATATTGATGTTCAATATCACTTAACTATGAGATGGTTGAGAGTGACAAAGTCATGATATATAAGGTTGACACTTTGGATAATATTTAAATTTATATATTTCAATGAGTGAGAAACAAATAAGTTATGTTAGTGAAGAGAGGCTGTGATCCTTGCATCTTTTATCACCAAATTCATTCATTTTTAGTTTCTTATTATTTATTTACAATGCAAATTTTAAGTGAGAGAATGCTAGTATTAGGCATGTCATTTACCTTACAAATCATGTCTTGTTAATTGTAATTAATTTTATAGATGACAAATAATTTATGATCTTAAAAAATCATGGAATGGGAAAATAGGATTCCCACCTAAAGGCAAGGACATTATTTACTTAATATTTATTCTCTAAGATAGTTGGGATATTCTGTAAAAGATATTATGAAGAGTACACACTAATAATGAGAGGGGTGGTGAATCAATATCAGGAAAAAATTTAGCACTTATTTCAAATCTAAAAATACAACTTCAAAAACATCAAGAAAGCTACACATGCAAGAACATAGGAATTATGTGGAAAAACATTAAGGGAAAAAACCATGACAAAATATTGCTTTTATTAACTTTTTACAAACTATAGGAAATAACCCACATAAGATACCGATCTTACAAACGTGAGCTCCAACTCACTAAAAGCACCAACTCACTTTGCACACCAACTCAGTATGATGCACCAACCTCCAATAAACTCTACTTGAAAAAAAACTCTCTATACTCTGCTCAATCTCTCTTCATAAATTTGCTCTTCATTCTCTACTCATCGACCTCTATCTCTAATTTTCAATCACTAAAAAAACTTCCTCTCAAAAACTTTGCATTAGTTCCTTTCAAATATGCTTCCTTTCTCTTATGAATTTGGCATGAAAATTGCTTCAAACAACTAATTTTCTACCATATTGAATATGAATGTTACATTAAAAAGGATAAAAATTGGGAGTTATAGAGAATCTTTCTAATTTGAATAAATTATATGAGAAGGAATTAAAAACCTCATAGAGAACCTAGATTTATGTATTTAGTCAATACAATAGTTATGCTAGAATCTATGCTATGTAAAAGAGGTGTAAGATATGTAAAGTGAGTTATATTCTATTATGCATTGTTTGACTATGATTATGAAGTGTTGGATGTTTGCTAGTGGCTCATAGTTTTGAATCCTAATTTTGGGATACCACTTGGTGGTTTATTATTTTTAATTCTATATAATTGAGGCATGGGATAGAGGTTTGTAAGGTTGTTTTGTAGGTATTCTTATTCTTCCAAAATTTTGTTAGTCGACAAAGGATAAGTGGCCTCATCATGTATATCTATATTCATCATGTATTTATAATATTTTCTTCTTTATTTTCATCAATGTTTTATAATCTATCACATATTTAATTAGATTGAAACACTTCAAAATTAATATTCTTATTGCACCACTCACCCTATATTAAAGAATATCAATCATTTGTTTTGGATCATTAATTTATCATGATTAGTGTTTGCACTTTAATTATTTTTTACATTTGATCCTTACATGCTTTCCCTCCTTTGTGATTAATCGTTAGATAATTAATTATCTATACTTTTCCTACCCTACTTATCACATTTGGTTCCTATTTGACTATTCTTTATGGCATATTATTACACTCGTTACATTGATTGATATTTTTGGACTATTTTACATCAAGTAAATATTTATGTTCAAGGATGTTGCATTCTTCCACGAAAGTGCTTTATAACGCATAAAATAATATTGGTCACTTAAATACTCCCATATGTTTTTTATATCTCTAGGTCATTCCCCTAGTATTCCTTAGTGTCCCTTTTATCTCCTTGAACCTAATTAGACATTTATGTGCTTTACATATGCAAATTTTATTGGTTTTTATCATTTATGACAAAACCACCACTTTTATTAAGTAGAAATCACATAACTAATATAAAAAATATGTGAGAACCTAGTATTTTTTCTTTTAATGCGAAAATCTTAAAATAATCATGATAGTATTGAGAAATGTATATCTATTAAATTTGTAGTTTTATTCAATTATAATGAAAAATTATTATTCATCTTCACCTCCCCCTTGTTGATTACTAAAAATTTCCCACCTAAATAAAACTTTTAATGTCTTTTTATCAACCCCCAAACCTCATTTTAAACTTAGTTTCATTCTCATTTTTCTTTTTAAGTCCTCTAATTCAAAAAATAAACTATTTCCTTTTGTAGTTATCTCCTTTCCTATTAATCTATTTTCTCTTAACAATTGAATAAGAAAAAGTACATACTTTATTAAAAAAAAAATCTTGCACACGACTAATGCTTATTCACTATGGAAAGCAAGCAAAAGTCACAAACAATAGACAGAAAATGGAAAAAAATTAAATCAAGGTTCATTGTTATGCTAACATAGTGAGAATATTTGGAAATCAACATCAATAATTTTCTATTCTTCCTCAAAATAAGAAATCATAATTTTTAGCTTCATATACAAATAAAAGGTTTTTGGATATTCCTCGGTGTTCCCGCAATATTGGTTTACAATTTTTGGCCAAACTGGACATTGAACTAATTTTTTCTAACTAAATCTTTACTTTCAAGCACCTATAGTGGCTAAACCATGAGGAATTTGAAGATGATGCAAACTAGTGATTTGTGAAATTTTGTTTGTAGATTCTAAATTATTTCTTTCAAAAAATTTGGAATCATATTTCACTTCTTTTTCCATCTCCTTCGAAAACTAGCTTTTTTTCAGTAAACACCATTTTTAAGGAGTTCAATGCTCACCGTATAACACAACCTTTTTTCCATGAAGGAATTTTTTTTTAAAAAAATCGAATTTAGATTTGTAACTATGATATCTAGTGCTTCCAATTGGTTTCATAGTGTTTTATTGAATATTTTTCCCTTAATCAAGTTTCAGAGTCAAACCAATTACAATTCAAAAATAGGCAGATTGTATCACACATAACTTTTTTTGTATGTATCAAAACTCTTTTTTTTTTGTTGGATCAAGGAATTCAATATTTGGTGTACTCATATTTTTCAAATTTTATTTTGATAATCTTCTATTTTTCCACATGTGCAGAACAGAGAGCTTCATTTTCGATGAAAAACCTACATTCACAAGAAATAAAAAATAAATATAATAATTAAATTAAATTTATTTAAAATTATACTTTTTGGGAAGCTTATAATAAGGACTGCATACTTACAAAATATGGAAAAATATTATTACAAGGTAAGTTGGAAGCTCCTCATTCTACTTTAGATGTTTGGTTTTTCCCCTAGCCAGTGTTAGTGGGTTCCCTTCTATATCTTAAGTTTTAGATTCTCAATTATCCTTAATGATAGCTCAATGGGATTATTCAAATCCAATAGTAGTTTGAGACAATAGATCCCATCTCAACCTTCCTCTTCATCCTCATGGTAGAAGCAACGATAAGATCATTAAGGTAGAGAGCCTTCAATAGAAATAAAAAGGGAATAATTTTAGCCTAATCCCTAGCCATGATTAGTTGTTTTATCTTTATAGATGCCACTCTTATATTTAGCCTTGCAACTTTCTTTGAGGCATCAACAATTGAAAGAGTGTTTGATAATTATTGTAGAGTTTCAAGCAAAGAGATAAATGCTTCAAAGTCAAGAACTTTATTCTTTAACATTTAGACTTTTCGACAAGGTCAAATCATCAAGTTGCTAAATTTCAAAGATATTAGCCTTCATTCACCTTATCTTGGTATCTCCCTATTCCTAAAAGGGATAAAATTAAGGTTTTGGATCATGTGATAACCTCTATCCAAAATAATATAGTTTCTTGGAAAGGAAAATGGTTGCACTAGCAAGAAATCTCCTCATGGAAAACGTTATCCTCTTAGCCATCTTAGTCTATATGCTTCTATTCTAAATATTCCTAGTTTTTATAGGATAAAATAAATAAGTAATTAAGGACCTTCATCTAACAAGGGTCTAAAGACACTAAGAAGAAGGTGGAATCGCTAGCTTGGAATAAAATTTATACTCATAAATCCTTGGGGGTGTTGGAATTCATAATATTTTGGCTTTGAATTGGGCCTTGGTGTTGGGTGTTGCTGATATGTGGTTTTCATTGATGTCAACACTATTGGCATTAATGTCTTTAAGGTTGTATATGTCGAGGATATTGAGAAAATTGAAATAAAATAAGTTGCAGGTTGTCAATGATGCAGTGAAGTTCAACATGGTGGCTAGCTCAATATGTTGATGATTACAGGTTGTGGATCAAAGGGTTTATTGTCGAGTATATCTAGTTTATCCATGTGAAGTTTCAGAGATCTGCAAGAAGATTTTATTGAGTTATGAGTATTTATGTTATGACAATTATTTTGTTGCTTTAGTTGGTGTCCTGAAAGAGGATGAAGTGATTCTAGTAATTTGATTTGTTGCAGATGCTTCTGTGGTGATTCATGGTGCTCGTGGATGTTTCTAGATCATGCTTTATCTATGTTGTACATTCGCATTGATCGTTACGATTACGATTGGTGATTTTCTTCTGTGTGTTCATGGTTTTCATGATCATGGCCAACAAGGTGATTGTAGCATGTTGTGGATCTTCGAGGCATAATTTTTGAAGGTGGTTCATGTTTGAGGATGTTGTTTTGGGTCTTCATTATGTTGTGGCTAACATTGGTTGATTCACATTGACAATTATTTATGTTTTGGGCCAACAGTTTGTACATATTTTATATTTTGTTAAAGTTGACATGGAGATGATGTTATCCTCAGTTGTGGATATATATGATCGATTGTTTATACCATTTGAATGCATGGTGTGCATGAATAATGTTCTAATATTTTGAAGGAAGAGGCAGAGTGTGAAGAGGAGTGAGCGAGTGAGCAAATGTTTATGTGAGCTTAACTGAAACTGTAACCAGGCATTAGCAGATGCTATTTTCTCAGTTCAAAATCTTCTGGATGTAATCCGAATGTTTCTGCAAGACAGTGTGTCTTCCTTTGGGCACTAATCCTTTTTGTAATTGAGCAGTGAGCTCTAGGAAGTGTGCCTGAATGCATGTGCATTCCCCATTTTCTTTTATACTTTTAACAAGGTATAATCTTGTGGACTAACCTACACCATGGTTTTTCCCCTAATAGGGTTTCCACGTAAAAAATATTGGTGTTATGTGTGTTTTTGATGTGGTGATGGTTTATGCTTTCATGTTTATTTATCATATCTAAGAATAAGTTTAATAAGTATAATTTCTGTGACAACTGATTCACCCCCCCTCTTAGTTTTCTGCCCTTGTGTTGCCAATAATTGGTATTAGAGCAGGTTCCTCAGAAGAAGTTTAATAGCTTGAGGTGATAAGGGATAGTGACATATAAGAAGGATAGTCTGAGATTTGATGGAACTAATTATTCTTTATAGAAGAATCGAATGGAGTGTTATCTGAGATGCATTGGTGAACCCTACTGGAAAATTAAAAAGAATAGGTATATCATCCCATAGGATGATCCTTCTACTTCTACTGAGATTAAGGATGTCAAGTACAATATCAGGGCTAAGGAAGCATTGTTGAGTGCTCAGACTGATTTCGAGATGACAAATGTAATGGATCTGAAGACAGCTTATGAGATCTAGAAAAAGTTGGAAACTTTGTATGAAGGTGATGCACATGTGAAGGTTGCTAAGTTGTAAAGCCTGAAAGGGAAATATGAAATGTTGAGAATGGGTGATGATGAGAACATTACTTCTTTTATGCAGAGAGTGAATGAACTTGTGTGTAGTATCAGATGTGCTAGTGGAACATTGGAAGAATTAGAGATTGTTGCTAAAGTGCTTAGATCCTTTCCTACTGCATACAAAGTCAAAGCTATTGCTATTGAGGAGATCCAGACTGTGACAAATGTAACCAGACATATGTTGATTGGTAAGCTTACTAATTTTGAGTTAAGTGAGTTTGGTGATTCTCTTCCTAAGACATAATCTGCATTCAAGGCTACTATCTCTGGAAAAGATAAGCAGAGATATGATCTAGGAGAAATTTCTTCTAGAAAAATGTTC
The DNA here is from genome assembly GCA_007258455.2 of Sequoia sempervirens. Lineage (NCBI taxonomy): Eukaryota > Viridiplantae > Streptophyta > Pinopsida > Cupressales > Cupressaceae > Sequoia > Sequoia sempervirens. The sequence goes on from VDFB02300356.1 coordinate 35,726, forward strand.
AAGTATGAGGAGGAAATGAGAGAGATTGAAGAAGAGAGAAAATTAGATGAGCTTGAAGCACTTATTGTCAAGAGGGAAGCCAAAGGAGAAGGTAAGTATAAAGGAAAATTTCCTATTAAATGTTTTTCTTGTAATAAGATAGGTCATTTTGCATCAAGGTGTTCGAAAAGAGTTCCTAATCCAAGACCTAACAAGCCTAGATTTCAAAGGAAGTGTTATTATGTTGCTAATGAAGGTGTGACAGATGATGAATTTGATATAGGGAATGTAAGTGAGGATGAATGGGTATTTATTGCTATCAAGGAAAATGATCTAGTACCTGTTGAATCTGCTAGTTGCACAAATGCGGAGGAAGCTCTAGCTTCCAGAGTTGAAGAAAAAGATGAATGGGTGATTGACAGTGCATGCTCCCATCACATGTTAGGTGATAAAAGTAAATTTGTGAGCTTGGAAAAGTATGATGGTGGTGTTGTAATATTTGGTGATGACAAAGCTAGTGTAATCCATGGCAGAGGATCCATGTCTCTTGATGGTAAGCATAATTTTGATGATGTCCTATATGTGGAAGGTTTGAAGCATAATCTCTTAAGTGTTGGATAGATGGTTGACAAGGGATACAATTTTCAATTCAAGGATGGAAAGTGTAGAATATTGGGGAGTTCTGGAAATGTGATTGCATCTAGTACAAAAAAAAAAGGTAATATCTTTCACCTGAATGCTGCTAGTAAAAGTTGTTTGATTGCTCAAGTTGATGAAAGTTGGTTGTAGCATAGGAGAATGTGTCATGTAAACTTTGATAATATTATCAAGATAAGTTCTACTCAGGCAATGAGAGATCTTCCTAAGTTGATAAAACCTACTAATGCCATATGCAAGGAATGTTAGTTAGGGAAGCAAACTAGAGTTTCATTCCAGAGCAAACAACATTGTTCAAATGAAGTGTTGGAGCTTGTGCATACTGACTTGTGTGGTCCTTCTAGAGTCAAATTTTACAAGGATACAAGTATTTCATGTTACTTATTGATGATTATTCTAGAATGATGTGGGTTACTTTCTTAAGGGAAAAGTCTCTCTAGAGAAATTCAAGATTTTTAAGACTATGGTTGAGACAGAGATGGGTCTAAAGGTTAAATGTTTGAGATCATATAGAGGTGGTGAATTCACTTCCGATGAGTTTAATTCCTTTTGTGAAGAGCATGGGATAAAGAGACAATTATCTGCACAATGGACCCCTCAACAAAATGGAGTTGTGGAAAGGAAGAATAGGACAATTGAAGAAGTTGCTAGGACTATGATGCTAGAAGGAAATGTTCCTCATATCTACTGGAGAGAAGTTGTGAGTACTATTGTTTACACTCTCAACCGGGTACAAGTAAAAGGTGATACCAGTAAGACACCTTATGAGCTATGGTATGGTCATAAGCCTACTGTTAGATACTTCAAAATCTTTGGGAGTAAATGCTTTATCAAAAGAGATGAAGATATAGGAAAGTTTGATGCTAGCAGTGATGAAGGAATATTTCTTGGTTATTGTACTAAAAGTAAAGCCTATCAGTGCTACAATAAGAGATTGAGGAAAGTAGTTGAAAGTGCTAATGTCAAGATTGATGAAGACACGGTTAGACCGTCTAGAACCTATGGATATGATTTAGATGATTATAATGACAGTTCAGATAAAGGAAAGAAAGTTCAAACTTCAAATCAAGTTCAGATCATTTCGATGAATCGGGAAAATCAAGAGGAAGGAACTAGTGAAAGTGCAGAAGTGAGATCACAAGAGCCTAAAGTTCAAGAACATCCTAAGACTCTAAGGTATGTAAGACTAAATCATTCAGAAGATCAGATTATAGGTGATAAGAACAAAGGTGTTCAAACTAGGAGAATAATTGCAGAAGAATATTGTTTGATCTCAAAGACTGGGCCTAATAGTCTCAATGAAGCATGCAAAGATGAACATTGGGTGGAAGCAATGAAAGAAGAGCTACTACAGATTGAGAAGAATGATGCATGGATTCTTGTTCCCAGACCTAAGGACAAAAATGTAATTGGAACTAAATGGGTCTTTCAGAACAAACTGAATGAGCAAGGTGAAGTTGTTAAAAACAAAGCAAGACTGGTGTGTAAAGGATATTCTCAGATGGAAGGAATTGAATTTGAAGAAACTTTTTCCCTTGTTGCTAGGATTGAGGCTATGAGATTATTTCTTGCTTATGTTGCTTACAAAAACTTCAAGGTTTATCAGATGGATGTCAAGTCATCATTTCTAAATGGTGAACTGGAAGAAGAAGTGTATGTTGAGCAACCTGATGGATTTCAATTAACTGATCAGGGAGATATGGTTTGTCAGTTGAAGAAAGCATTGTATGGACTCAAACAAGCCCCAAGAGCATGATATGCTAGATTGGACAAGTATTTGTTGAAGCTTGGATTTAATAAAGGTACTATTGATAGAAATTTGTATTTCAAGATTGATCATGATAAAGATTTGATTGTTGAAGTCTTTGTTGATGATATCATTTTTGGAGGAGATGATAATTTGTGCATGAAGTTTGTTGATGAGATGCAGAGTGAGTTTGATATGTCTATGATTGGAGAAATGAAATTCTTTCCAGGATTGCAAATTACTTAGCTAGATAAGGGGATATTTATATCTCATTCCAAGTATGTGAAAGAATTTCTAAAGAAGTTTGGTATGGAAGATTCAAAGCCGGTTGGTACACCTATCGTGATCGGATGTAAGTTGACACAAGATGATGATTCTACTAAAGCGAACCAAACTAGATACAGATCCATGATTGGTGGATTGCTCTATTTGACTCAAATTATACCTAATATCATGAAAGTCGTATGCATTGTTGCAAGATTTCAAGCTGATCCGAAGGAATCTCATGTGACAGCTATGAAAAGGATTTTCATATACTTGAAGGGGACAGTTGATTTTGGCCTATGGTATCCTAAAGAAGATGACCTTACTTTGAGTGCTTTTATTGATGTTGATTGGCCAGGAGATGTGAATGACAGAAAGAGTACCAGTGGTGGTGCATTTTTCTTGGGAAAGAAGTTGATTTCATGGTTAAGTAAGAAGCAAAATGTCATTTATTTATCTACTGCAGAGGCAGAATACATTGTTGCTTCTAACAATTGTTCTCAAGTATTGTGGATGAAGCAGATGTTGAAAGATATCAGAGTTGTGTATGATGAACCTATTGCTATATTCTGTGATAATTCAAGTGCAATTAACATTTCTAAGAATCTGGTGCTGTATTAAAAAACCAAGCATATATCTATCAAGTTTCACTTTTTGAGAGAGAAGGTGAGTGAAAAGGAAGTCAAATTGGAGTATGTGCCCAATAAGGAACAGATTGCAGATATCTTTACCAAGCCTTTTCTTAAGGATACTTTTGAGTATCTCAGATGGAAGCTAGGGGTGATTACCCTCCTAATCAGAATTAAGATGCATTGACTTGCATCAGTCTGTGCATTTCATAGTCATATCTTGATTCAGATTGATGTTGTGGTGGCTGCTACTCAAGGGGAGTAGTCAGATGTTCAGAAATGTGGTTTAGAGCTAGTGCGGAGAAAGATAATGTGTATCTTTATCATCGATGTCAAAGGGGGAGAAGAGTCATGTGAAAATTTGTGAAAGAGTTAAGGAGAAAAGAGTCAAAATCTAAGGGGGAGAAAGTGCTAAGAGAAAGTTGCGTTGATGGTTTTTTTCACATCATGTGTTGCCATCAATGCCAAAGGGGGAGATTGTTGGATGTTGCTCATAGGTGGTTGTCATTGATGTCAACACTATTTGCATTAATGTCTTTAAGGTTGTATATGTCGAGGATATTGAGAAAATTGAAATAAAATAAGTTGCAAGTTGCTAGTGATGTAGTGAAGTTCAACATGGTGGCTAGCTCAGTATGTTGATGATTAGAGGTTGTGGATCAAAGGGTTTCTTTTTGAGTATATCTAGTTTATCCACATGAAGTTTCAAATATCCACATGAAGATTTGATCGAGTTATGTTTATCTATGTTCTAACAGTTATCTTGTTGCTTCAGTTGGTGTTCCTAAAAGAAGATGAAGTGATTCTAGTAATTTGAGTTGTTGTGGATGCTTCTGTGGTGATTCATGGTTCTTGTAGATGTTTCTAGATCGTTCTTTATCTGTGTTGTACGTCTGCATTGATCGTTGTGATTGTGATTGGTGATTTTCTTGAGTGTTCATGTTTTTCATGATCATGGCTGACAAGGTGATTGTAGCGTGTTGTGGATATTCAAGGCACAATTTTCAAAGGTGGTTCATGTTTGAGGATGTTGTTTTGGGTCTTCATTATGTTGTGGCCAACATTGGTTGATTTGCATTGACAATTATTTATGTTTTGGGCCGACAGTTTGTACATATTTTATATTTTGTTAAAGTCGACATGGAGATGGTGTTATCCTCAATTGTGGATATATATGATCAATTATTTATACCATTTGAATGCATGGTGTGCGCGAATAATGTTCTAATCTTTTGAAGGTAGAGACAAAGTGTGAAGAAGAGTGAGTGAGCGAGAAAATGTTTATGTGCTTAACCGGAACTATAACTAGGCATTAGCAGATGTTATTTTCTCAGCTCAAAATCTTCTAGATGTAATCCGAATGTTTTTGTAAGACAGTGTGTCTTCCTTTGGGTAGTAATCCTTTTTGTAATTGAGCAGTGAGCTCTAGGCAGTGTGTCTGAATGCATGTGCATTCCCCATTTTCTTTTATACTTTTAACATGTTATAATCTTATGGACTAACCTCCACCGTGGGTTTTCCCCTAACAGTGTTTCCACATAAAAGATTTTGGTGTTATGTGTGTTTCTGATGTGGTGATGGTTTATGCTTTCATGTTTATTTATCAAATTTGAGAATAAGTTTAATAAGTATAATTTCTATGACAACTGATTCACCCCCCTCTCAGTTGTCTGCCCTTCTGTTGCCAACACTTGGGAGCCAAGCTTTCCTATAATACATATTAAAAAGAAGAATCTAGATGGTGTGTAATAATGCAAGAAAATTATTTGGAAAACTAGGAAAAGGAACCTATCTTCACTATTTATAACCCCCCTTTGGGCTCTAGAATGTTTAACATTATAGCCAATAGTCATGATCTCATTCTTCATCACTTCTATTGGGCTATCCATAATGGAGAAAAAGAAAATTTATGGAAAGATTAGTGGAATGGGTATGCTCATCTAAATAGGAACACTAAGTTTCAATCATTAAGTTCCTCTTTGAAAAATCCTCTTGGGATCAAAATTTAAAGACTATGAAAATCAAGTGGAAAAATGGTATTCCTTTGGCAAGTTAGATTTTTTCTTGCTTGATTACCCTAGAAGACTAGAAGTCCAACCTAGAAAATATTCTAAAATCAAGGAAACTTTTGTTCTAAGGAAGAGGAAGAGTTACTTTGGTAGGAACCATCTAGTAGAGATTATATAGTTTGGGTAGGTTTCAAATCTATTTTATAAGATAATAGTGAGGATGACTAGATAAATTATATTTGTTGGGACAAAGATATTCTTCCCAAATTAAGGGCTTCTCCTGGTGCGCTAGTCATAAAAAATTTTCACTAGCAATCACCTACAAAAATTGTACATCCATCAAGATTTTAATTATGTTCTATGTGGTTGCAATTTGAAATACCTAGACCATCTTATCCTCAATTTTGCCTTTAGCTACCATCACTTGAAATGACTATGCAACAAATTAAAATGGAAAGGAATCTTTCCCAACTCAACAAACTAGCTCTTCTAGAGTTAGACAAAAACTCATCAACAATCCACTTATGCAAGTCTTTGGATAATTTCCCCATCTAAATTGATTCGTATGCTATGGAAGGAAAGAAATTTTAGAATATTTAGAAAAAAAATCCTCTTAAAATTCCTTTCTAGTGCACTTCTTAGATTTTATTAATGTTTGAATCCATCAAAGGATCTACACCTAGAAATTTTTCATAAATTGGGATAATTGAGTCCTAAAAAATTGGAACCTCATTCTACCCCCCAACCAAGGGTTTGTCCCATATTTCCTCAGTTAAATCCATCTATTGCTTGAAAATTTGAGAAGCTCCTTGTAAGCTTTTTTTTAAGATAAAATTTTATGGGGAATCTAGGGGGAATTTGAGGCCTTTAGGTGGTGGCATTGTCTTAAAAAATAGTGATGAATTGATTCAACTAGCAATGCCAAAAAAATTATAGGATGGCTCTAACAATGAAGCAAAGGGATAAGTGTTGCTTATTAGTTTTCAAATGGCTAGAAGAGATGGATTACAATAAATTCACATATATCCTACTAGAAATGATAGTGGATCCCAATTCTATGGCACCTATGGATCTCAACCCCTATTTGTATAGACAATGTGACTCATGGAGGATGGTCTTATCCTTCTAGGCTACCTTCTTCTTCCTCTCAAGGGAATCACAATGGAGGAGCATCATGATATCTTGGCTAGCCTAGCACTGATAGTTTCCCTCTCCCAAGTTAGCTATATCTTGTGTCCATGCTTTGGGGCCCCCAAATAACTCTCCTAAAGAATAAGGTGTTGTTACTTTCTAGGAACCAATCAATGATTTTATGCTTAAAGATGTTTTGGGAAATCTAGATGATAAGGACCTTCCCCCTTCCAATTTTATTTTAGTTTCTTAAACTTTATTGGGCTTGGACCTATTTGTATTAATGTGTCTTTGTTATATATTTAGTCCCATTAGACTTTGTGAGTTTGATTCTCTATTGCCTTCCCTTTTTTGTGAATATTATAATATTATCTTTTATTAAATAATTTAAATAAAATATATTCATTGAAATAAAATCATATTAATGGTGATTGCATTCTTTTCATAATGATCTAAAACAAAAAAAATCCCAACACATGGAAATTAAACATTTTATGGTTGATTTGGTTGTTGATCGGTTCCTTTTGGTAGCAATTTAGTAAATATATTAGAAAATTTAGTTATTGATTAGATGGACATTTCAAAACATAACCAAGCTATATAGTTTCTCATACCACATCTCAAAGAAATTGTTGATGAGGACCAAAGGCATGCCACATCCCATTATGTCAACAAGCCACATCTCTCTTGTTGGTTCCATGTTTTGGTTGTTCTTGTATAACAACTCAAAAGTCTCATTAATATCTTTTAATTTTTAGTTCTAAGCATGTAAGTGCTTAAGGACAGGCCCAAGTTACAAAGGATCACCTAGAAATAAATTTTATATTCAAGCTCTGGTGATAGAACAAGGATATACATCAATAATTAACACCCCTTGCAAGTTTTCATGGCCCCCAAAATTTACATGCATCTCTAACATTGATCTTGTCATTTCACTTGCAGTGAATTTAAATTACCAATTTTAAAAATTTCAAAATTAGGACCTAATTAAATCATTTTTTAAGGTTTTATTTGGTGGGGGAAGAAAAATAATAGTTTAGAAACCTTGAATATTATCTCCTTAGAAAGCAAGTGAATGTGCATTTGAAAAAAAATATAAAGTCATTTTAAAAGGTCAAATTAAAAAGGTATGTATGGCTCAGTGCAATAGTGTAGTTTCAAAGCCTTTCAATGCCCCCAAACTTGTGTTGAGATTAAAACCTATGCTAGAGTTTTTGGAGAAGGATTTATAGGTTTATACCATGTGCACTTTGAAATTTGGAAACCATATTATTTGTTCCTAATGTATAAGTTTGTTTTGATATGTTTTATGCATTTTAAACATGTGTTATAAGAGGTCTTGGGTGCTACAATAACATCTTTCCATATAGAGGGGTGTTGTGGGAGGTTTTAGAAGTATTCAAATGTATAAAATTACTATTTTCAAGTCCAAAAATTTATTAGCAAGATTTCTTATGCCTTTGCAATATTTTTATTGTTGAAACGTTTTGAAGTGCCTATTATGCCTAAGAATGCCCAATATGTCTCAAAACACCTTTGTAGCTATTTAAAATGTCATTGCATATAAATAAATGTCCCAAGAATGGTTTAAATTTATCAACACATACTTCAAACACCTCCACAATAATTTTAAATGACTTGAAACTACTCTCAAAGCCCATCCAAGGTGAAAAATTTCCTAGTATTACAAAAAATGACCCAATATGGAGATCCAATGCCCTAGCTTAGTGTTAAAAATATAGAAGAAATTTCATATGCCATGGAAAACTAAAATCACTTATGAGTAGAGGAAAATTCCTAATTTAAAATGTTCAAATATCTAGTAAATAAAAAATTATTTGTCAAGGTTGGATGGCAAGTCTAAAAATGGAGTAGAGATAATGAAATTGTTGGTGTAGAGTAAAGAAGTGTGGAAATAAAATTTGTTTTTCCTCTAGAAGGAAAGTTTATGTGAAATTGAGAAGAGAACATTGTACATAATTTGTTTGACATAATGGTTGAATGGTTGAAGGTTTGTATACTTGATTAAAAGCATGATTTCATTTCCAGTAAGTTTGTAAATTTCTTGAAGTTAATTTTTTTACTTGCAAAGTAAAATGTAACTAGTAATTTAATTTTTACCATTGTGGTAAGAGTCCACATAAATCTCAAGTGAAAATGGAAAAAAATGTAAGATTTGGCTAGAAAGCCACCTAATAATACAAATGAATGAAGGGAAGAAAAGATAGAAATCATAAATGAGAAATATTAAATTGTATTCTACTCAAGAGAATGTAAAGCATGCAATGAGTTTGAGATGCTCATATGAGAGAAAGAGGTGGGTAAATTTTTGTGTGGTCTTAAAATATGCTCCATGGTGCTTACAATAACATGGGGACCCAATTTAAGTATATTGTAGTTTAAGTCACCAGTAAGTGTGCAAAAGGTGTAAAAAATCCTAATTTTTTGTAATATTTCTCATAAAATGTGTTTGAAAGGGTAAAATTTGAGAGGTTATAAGTTTTGGGGAAGTAATGACCTATAGAAGTGGATGTTGTACCTTTAAATTTTGTATTAGGAAACAAATGTAGTTTGGCCCACCCAATCCTTAGAGGAATGCATAAGTAAAGAGGGGTTCAGCTATCACACATTTTCTTCATAATAAGGTGGACCTAAAAATGAGTTAAAAGTGTAATAATGTGAGCCAAATATTTTGAAGCTTATGAATTCAATACAGGATGCACATTTACTATTCCAATTATTGAGGTAATAAAAGAATATTTTTCAATGAAAGAAGTCTTAATTAAGGGATATAGGATAATAATAATGTTTATTGTTTCATTTCATATTGGATCATCAGAGATTCTAGGAATTTTGTAACCATATAAATTCCCAAAATTCTACAATAATCAAAATTTCTAATTTTTTTATAGAAAGTATGTTTGAGCAAGTTTAAGAATTGATTTGGAAATCATTCAAAGGATACGATGGACTAGAAGTCACCAATGGGCTAATTAGTAATTTTTTATATGGATTATTGTAATTGAAATATTATAAATATGGTATAATCTTTCACATGATAAATTTTGAATGTAGGTTTCAAGAGGATTCTGGAAGGTGAAACTAGATGCTAATGTGGTATTGGGTGTTTTTCCTGATGTTAGAAGTAGATGTTATTATTGATGTTGGAAGTGAATGTTTTCTCACTACTAGAAGCAGATGTTTTTCCCAATTCTAGAAGAAGATGTTTTTTCTTGATGCCAAAATATAACTAGATGTAAGAATTTCAAGGTCTGCTAGCAGTAGAACATTTTTTGTTTTGTCACAAGCACAAAAAGAGACCAGAGTAAAGAGCTAAGGGAGTTTGATTTAAGGAGGTTGCATCTAAGAATCATCCACAAGTACTTTGAAGACCAATGTGATGTATTACATATATTATCTATTATTTTGAAAGGTTAAAGAATCATCAATAGAGACCAATGGAACATAAATTTGATTAATTCTTCTAAAACTATATGCTTGTTTCCTCATATATGTAAAAGACATTTTTGTGCCACCTATCTTGATTAACTTGTTTCTCCCTATCCATGTTCTATTTTTGTAATGAAATCATATCTTGTATTCTATAAAAGGTAGCAAGTTGCTTAGTTTTAGGGGTAAAAAATTGTTGACAAAATAGAGCTTGTATTGGATATATACCAATTTAGTTTCTATTTCATTTTTTTGTTCAATTTTAGTAAATAATTGTACATACTGTAAGGGTTGGTAATATTGAAGCAATTGAAGGTTATTCCTAATCATATATTTTGTATGACTGTAATCGTTTATTCCTAGTGAAATAATTAATTTGCTACACCATCTTTGGGTGCATTTTAAGCTATTTGATTGGTGAACAATTCTATTCTTTAAAATATTACATTAGTTTGTATGTATTTGTGAAGAAATCTGGTGAAATAAAAAATAGTTTCTACATTATTTTTCTTATTCTTAGTATGAGTGCGGGAAATATTTGAAAAAAATTAATTGCTTAGGCTTTTCCCTTATCAACTTTAATCTTTTGAAGTTTATTGTGGAAAGAGTTAAATTGAATGAATTATGAAAAAGTGATGAATGTGTGATTTGTTGAGTTTGTTAAAATTTCTTGTTATTTAAAAGAGAAATATTTAGAACACCAGTAGGCCCCCATGTCAATACAATAATTGAACAACGAACCCTAAGTGAACCTATTAAGTCAAGACTTGACATTCTCGAGCCTTGAGATAACTAAATCCTTAATTGAATTTAGTGATTCTTTCAAGATAAGATAGGTTTTGTTGTCCATATAATAAAATATATTTGTATGTTGGTGCATGCTTAATATCCACATCAATAGAAGTGGCATTAGATGGAGGGCCTTGTGAGTATATTTTATCAAGAGATGGTAGATCTCATGCTAAAATTGACAGAGTAAAAGGAGATTAAAACTCTCAAAGACTTAAAATTCATGAAATGATGAAAAATTTAGGACAAATCAAATCACATGGTAAATTCTCATTCAACATGGATGTCTCATATGTGTAGAGTATTTTAAATGAAAAGTTGTGGACACAAAAAGATTATCTAAATTTGGATTAATAGAAAGATGTAGGATCCATAAAACAAGGGAACATGATAAAATCAATTATACAATTTTTTTGGTTAGAATGGATTTAGCTAGTAGAAACTTGATTTCTCTAGCGGGAGTGTTTAGATATGAAAATAGGAATTCACTGAATGTCATGCCTAGAAGACATGATCCAGAAAGACCATATAGAATTGTAACAAACATTGTTACAAGTAGTAATCAATTTTTTGGATGCTGTGATAATGCAAACATAAGATTTTATGATATAAGATAATAGTCAAGAGATCATGTTATAAAGTTTTAGAATACTTAGTAATGTGTTTCCTCAATGCTACCTAACATATCAAGCATTGAAAGGGTTTCACAAGAAAAATTGTGGAAGATAAAGAGAATTCCTTTTGTTGCAATTAGAGATCCTAATGTGTCAAAATTTGTGAACACAAGGAGGACAAGCAAAATTAAGTTCCAATAAGGATGATTCAAACAATTAAATACTAAAAATAGAATATGAATGGACTATTCATTTTCATTTAATGATAATATTTCATCAAATTGCAAAAGAAAAGGATTAAAGAAGTTACAACTAGTAGTTTACTAATTAGTTCTTGGAAAAGTGATAGAAATAATGAGGTTACACTGTCTACCCAAGACAAGGAAGCATGAGAAGATTTGAGATCATAGGAACTCAAATAGCAAAGGGGAAACACATTTGAAATCTACATGATAATGAATTATGGAAAAGTGAGGAATTATATTTCAACAACTAAAATCTAAATGGAGAAAACACTTAGGTTGTTTCTTTCCACCTTAGAGAAGTAATTAAAAACTATGATGTTAATTTTAAAGGAGTACAACATGAAATTAATGAATTTGATACTAGTTGAAGATACATCATAATGCTGTAATTAAAACATAAATATCTGAATTTAAAGATGAATTTGATAGGCAGAGGACCGAAAAAATTACCAAAGTGCTATTTAAAGTAAAAACAATTTTACTCTAAAAAGATATAGATAATAATTGGATATTTTTTCTGTAAATATGTGTATATTGATTTATGATGCTGGAGAATCCAGGGTGTAAGAGCAATCTTGCATCACCCAAAAAAAAATGTTGTTTCTTTTCAATAAGGGCTAAATTTGGTAGGGTTACTATTTTAGTAAGTTTGCATTTATGCACAGTTGGACACAAAATCTTACACAGACCTCTAGAATGGTAAATTGAAGCCAATGGCGAAGAAATCACTTCAATACCATTTGTCATTTGAGAGATTAAAATTTTAATTTTTGAAAATCCTAGTAAAATCTTCAGGTTCAATTTTGAGGCACTTAGAGGCTCCGGATGGGCCTAAAAATTGGTGGAAAACAAAAACTAGTTGGTCTTTAGGCCCTACTTTTTGACACAAGATTTTCTTGAGACCTTTCTGAAAAGGTATTATAAATAAAATCCAACGGTCGGATCAAAAGTTATGACCCCGCGAAGTTGTAATACCAAAATTAATAAAATTTCAAAATATCTTCCCGAGGAAGTTACACTTTCTAGAAGATTCTAGGGCGGTTACACTTTCCAGAAGATTCTAGGGTGGTTACACCTTCCAAATAAATGATGTAAAGGGGGAATACAGAGGGGAAGCGAGAGCAGAGTAGATGGTGGCTCCGATTTGCAGATTTGCAGATTTATGTAATTAAAAAGCCCATGTGATGGAAAATATAATGTTGTAATTTCATTTTCATTTTAGTGATAATAGAAAATATTTTCTTTCCTTCTTGCATTTTGTTTGTGCAATTATCCATTGTTTTTGTGAGTTTTAGATTGTAAGGGGAGTACCCTTCATCAATTTAGGTTTAGATTAAGGTTAGACTTAAATTAAATTGGTTCAATTTTCATTAAATCTCAAGATCACTAGTTTTTAAGACAAAACTTGCAAGAAAAGAAATTTGATTCTTAAAAAATTCCTAATAGAATTCTTTCTCACCATCGAAAGGAACAAGAAAAGATACATTTATAAATCCATTCACCAAACATAAATACAAACACACACACACACACACACACACACTAGTGACAAGGTAGTGTGTATATACATCATAATATTTTTACAAAATCTATTATCCATGAGAGTGGTCTCAATCTATTTCTCTGGCTTCATTTTGGATAATTCATACCTGAGGGAAACTAGTTGTTCGTGTTCTACCAAAGTCATGTTGAGAAAATACCCCATGAAAGGGGTCAAGGGAGCTGCTATTCCTTCATTGATAAAATGGGGAATATCCCGAGGAGTAGGAATTCCTACTTTGGGTCTTGCTGCAACCAAAACATGGTCCATTCCACCTTTATAATTGGCTTTAACCATGAGTGTAGCCAATTCTAACACATCCTTCTGAGCCAATCCAATATCGAAGAAATATCAAAATTCACCTGATATTGTTCATTGTGATCCATAAAATCATCTCCTAGGACCATCTTGAGTGTGACTCTCATCATACAAGTCTAGATATAGAATTTAACTTTTTGTAATCTCTAGCTAGTAATATGGCTCAAAAATGTAGATTATTGCCTAAGACTTGTTAAGAAAAGTAGAGTATCCATATTCGGAACTTACTCAAATTATAATTAAAATGAGGATGAATTTTCTTAAGAGGTGTAGTGCATATTTATAGTCATTGGTACAAAATTGCATTACAAAAAAACACGAGCCATGTATATGCACATTAAATGAATTAGATTTCATAAAATATGGTTGTATATTTACCAAAATGTCAAGTACCTCATATTTCAATGCATCTAATGTCAATCAAACATAAATCCCATTTGAAATTTAAATACTTCTAGTAGATTTAAATGAGATTGTTCATGTGAAATTGTGTTTTATTTTTCAAGAATTAACCCTAAATGAATAGAATTTATAAATCAAGAATAAATACTATCAGAAAATAATCCACTTTTTTCATAAAGCAATGTGTTTAATAAATGAAAAGTTTGGAAGACAATCCAATTCTCTATATTAGCATCTTCAAGTAAGAAACAATCATCCAGATGAGGTCAAGTAGGAATCAATGTTGTTTTATTTTGTAATAAAACTATATGAAGGAAATTTAAATGAACTCTAGATTGGAGTGAGTGTAGGTAGATGCATAATGAATGATTAGACAAGATACTTCTTATTAAGTAGAAATAATCCGCTAATTTCCAAACTTGGTAACATCAAATTGATGCATGATTTAATAGGAAAAATCTTAGGTACTATTTTTAGCTAATTTTC